>ML253220.1:999-30879 GCA_005239495.1 Nicotiana undulata
TAAATCAGAAATGTTGTATGTAACTTGTATGTTTTGGATTATTTATTGTTGAAAGTTAAAAGAGGAAAAATGGAATCATGTTGTAAATTGTACTTTGAATCTAGATTTTCTAACTCACATGGAATAATGAAAGTTATGAACACGGGGCAATACGTTGGGTAGGAAAGGCAATCCAGGTCCGCTTGACTGGGTTCATCTGGTCAGGCGCCGGTCTCGCCCCTTGATTTTGGGGCGTGACAAACTTGGTATTAGAGCCTAAGGTTTTAAAAGTTTCCTAGGATGTCTCGTAGCCGTGTCTAGTAGAGCCCTTCTTATCGGTTTGTTGTCGACCACATCTATAATTAGGGGGCTGCATGGACATTTAGGAAAATACCCTTTCATTGTTACTCTGTATCATGCGATGAAGTGAAAGGTGAGAATGTCTCTCTCTAACTCGTGCATTGTCCTAATTTTCAGTAAATGGCACCCAAAAAGAGAGCTCGGCTCGGCCTAGAGGCCAATGCCACCCCAAGTGTGGCCATAAATCCTTTATCTGATGGTGCGGGTGATAATGATTCCCCGACCTTGAATCTTCATGACTCCTCCGTGCCAGGCCAGTCCATCCCTATTCCTGCTCCAGCGGAGGGTACTGAAATCCCTCCCGCTGGTGTTCCTGATCCTTCCTCAGTCTCAGCTTCCGGTCCCAGTATTTCTGATGGGAACCTCAGGGGAGCTATTCAGATATTGACTCAGTTAGTGTCCTCCCAGGCCCAAAGATCGCAGGCTGCCCCTACGTCCTCTAGCTAGCAAGGGGATTCTTCAGGTTCTAAGGTCAACCAGTTTCTGCGGTTAGCCCCTCCAGAGTTCACAGGCACCGACCCAGAGGCCGATCCTCAAGATTTTGTAGATGAAATGTACAAGACTCTCGGTGTTATGAAGGCTACTGGAAAAGAGGGAGTTGAGTTAGCTTCCTATCGTCTAAAAGGGGCAGCATATTCATGGTTTGAGATGTGGGAGAGTTCCCGTGGAGAGGGGAGCCCTCCAGCGAGGTGGGTCGAGTTTGTAGATGCTTTCATGGATCATTTCTTGCCTGCCGAGGTTATGGAAGCCCGTGCTGCAGTTTGAGGTCCTTAAGCAGGGCACATGAGTGTGTGGGAGTACCATATGGAGTTCGTGCGCTTGTCCAAGTATGCTACCCACATGATGTCGACTATGGAGGCCAGAGTTCGTCGGTTTGTTAAGGGCCTTGGTCCCTTGGTTATCAATGAGGTTGCTACAACTGCTTTACATTCGGATATGAACTATGCTAAGATTGTGGGTTTTGCTCAGGCTACGAAGGCTCGGAAATTGAAGATAAGGATGGAGAGGGAGAGTAGTAGTAGGGCTTGGTCAGCGGGTAACCCTGGGAGTCCAGTTGGAGGTGGGAGATCAGCCCTTGGGAGAGGGTCAACAGGGCCATCTCAGTCCTATACTTAGTATTCAGCCAGTGCGCCGCCATCAGGGCACAACTATCAGCAGGGAGGTCGCTTTGGTCCCGGTTCAGATGGCCGGAGGTTCCACCAGTCAGGTCGTTCTGGTGGGAGGTTTCAACAGCAACGGAGGTTCCTATGTCCTAAGTGTGGGAGGTCCCATTCTAAGCCATGTTACCTGGATATTCCGGTATGATATAGATGTGGAGTGAGGGTCCATGTTCAGCGAGATTGTCATGCGCCCAGCCAGGGCACAGGTAGGGGCATTGCTGAACCGTCCGATTCTTCGGCCGCTACTCATCAGCACGCCCTCGAGCTCCAGCAGGGCGCGGTGCAGATAGGGGTAGAGCACGGGGTCAAGGGGGACCAGTCGGTTCTATGCTTTGAGTGGTCGCCAGAGTGCAGAGGCTTCTCCAGATGTTGTCACAGGTATTCTGACTGTCCAATCGCATGATGTTTATACTCTTATTGATCCCGGGTCTTCATTGTCATATGTTACTCCATTTATTGCTTCGAGTCTTGGGATAGAACCCAAACAGCTTCATGAGCCGTTCTCAGTGTCGACTCTGGTTGGTGATTCTATTACGGCCGTGCGAGTCTATAGGATTTATGTTGTCACGGTGTGTGGTCGAGATACCACGGCCGATCTTATTGAGCTAGGAATGTTAGATTTTGATGTGATCATGGGAATGGATTGGCTTTACTCGTGCTTTGCTAAACTCGACTACCGAACCAGAATTTTGAGGTTCGAGTTTCCTAATGAGCCAGTTATCGAATGGAAGGGAAATGATGTTGTGCCGAGAGGTAGGTTTATTTCCTATGTTAAGGCCTCCAAGATGATCCGGAAGGGGTGCATCTATCATTTGGTCCGGGTTGCAGACACCACTTCAGAGGTGCCTGCTCCCGAGTCCGTGCCGGTTGTGAATGAGTTTCTTGAAGTGTTTTTGGATGAGCTTCCTGTGATTCCGCCAGATAGAGAGATCGATTTCGGGATTGATGTATTGCTAGATACGCAGCCAATATCTATTCCATCATACAGGATGGCGCCAGCAGAAGTGAGATAGTTAAAAGAACAATTGAAAGATCTATTAGAAAAGGGTTTCATTCGGCCAAGTGTGTCGCCTTGGGGCGCACCGGTTCTTTTTGTCAAGAAGAAGGATGGATCACTTCGAATGTGTATTGATTATCGGCAACTCAACAAGGTCAGCATCAAGAATAAATATCCACTGCCTCGGATAGATGATTTGTTCGGTCAGTTGCAAGGTGCTAGATTTTTCTCAAAGATTGACTTACGGTCCGGGTATCACCAGTTAAAGATCAAGGAGCAGGATATTCCTAAGACCGCCTTCAGGACTCGTTATGGGCACTTTGAATTTCTGGTAATGTCTTTTGGGCCCAATAGCTTTTATGGATCTTATGAATCGGGTTTTCAAGCCGTTTCTTGACTCCTTCGTGATAGTCTTCATTGATGATATCCTTGTTTATTCGCGAAGTCCGGGAGATCATGTTAATCACCTCAGGGAATTTCTGCAAACTCTTCATCAGCACCAGTTGTATGCAAAGTTTTCGAAATGTGAGTTTTGGCTAGAATCAGTCACCTTTTTGGGCCATGTTGTTTCTAGGGAAGGGATTCAAGTTGATCCCCAAAAGATCGCAGCGGTGAAGGATTGGACTAGACCAACGACCCCGACGGAGATTCGCAGTTTCTTGGGTCTAGCTGGGTATTATCAAATATTTGTGGAGGGATTCTCTACTCTCGCCTCCCCATTGACTAAGATGACGCAGAAAGCAGTCAAGTTTCAGTGGTCCGATGCTTGTGAAAAGAGTTTTCAGGAATTGAAATCAAGATTGACTTCGGCACCGGTGTTGACCTTGCCAGAAGGTACATAAGGATTCGTGGTTTATTGTGATGTTTCGAGGGTTGGTTTGGGGTGTGTGTTGATGCAATGTGGTAAGGTAATAGCGTATGCTTCAAGGCAGCTCAAGAATCACGAGAAGAATTATCCGACACATGATTTGGAACTCGCAGCGGTTGTGTTTGCATTGAAAATCTGGCGGCATTATCTTTATGGGGTCCATGTGGACGTGTTCACAGACCACAAGAGTCTTCAGTATCTATTCAAGCAGAAGGAGTTAAATTTAAGGCAGTGAAGGTGGTTAGAATTGCTTAAAGATTATGATATGAATATTTTGTACCATCCAGGAAAGGCGAATGTGGTAGCCGACGCTCTTAGTCGGAAATCCATGGGTAGCTTGGCACATATAGAAGCCGGTTAGAGGCCTTTGGCTCGAGAGGTTTATCAGTTGGACAGTCTTGGGGTCTGTCTTTCGACCTCAGATGAGGGGAATGTCGTGGTGCGTAATGGAGCGGAATCCTCGCTTGTAGCGGAAATCAAGGAAAAGCAATTCAGGGATCCGGCTTTGGCACAATTGAGGGAAGCAATTTCGAATCACAAGACTTCAGCTTTTTCACTCGGCAATGATGACGGTGTCTTGCGGTGCCAAGGAAGGTTATGTGTTCCAGATGTGGATGATCTCCGGGAGAGGGTAATGGCAGAGGCTCATAATTCCAGGTATTCTGTTCACCCAGGTTCTATGAAAATGTATCACGATCTCAAGGAAATTTATTGGTGGGATAGTATGAAGAGGGCTGTGGCGGACTTTGTGGCTAGGTGTCCGAACTGTCAGCAAGTGAAGGCCGAGCATCAGAGGCCCGGTGGGTTGACGCAACTTATAGAAATACCGATGTGGAAATGGGAGATGATCAATATGGACTTCATGGTAGGGTTACCTCGCACTCAACGCAAGTTCGACTCAATTTGCGTGATAGTGGATCGACTCACGAAAGCAACTCACTTCTTACCCGTCAAGTCCACCGATACTGCAGAATAGTACGCTCAGTTGTATATCAAGGAAATAGTCAGACTTCATGGCACTCCAGTTTCTATTATCTCAGATCGAGGGGCCCAGTTCACAACTAACTTTTGGAGGAAATTTCAGCAAGGTTTGGGTACACATGTAAATCTCAGCACAACTTTCCACCCACAGACAGACGGTCAAGCGGAGCGGACTATTCAGACGCTTGAGGATATGTTATGGGCTTGTGTTCTGGATTTCAAAGGTAGCTGGGATGATCACTTGTCGCTTATAGAGTTTTCTTACAATAACAGCTTTCATGCTAGCATTCAGATGGCCCCATTTGAGGCATTGTACGAAAGGAGATGTAGATCTCCGATCGGATGGTTTGAGGTTGGTGAGGTAGAATTGTTAGGACCAGATCTTGTGCATCAAGCTATTGAAAAAGTTAGAGTCATTCAGGAAAGGATGAAAACTGCTCAGAGTCGTCAGAAGTCCTATGCGGATGTTCATCGTAGGGATTTGGAATTCCAAGTAGATGATTGGGTATTCTTGAAGGTGCTTCCCATGAAGGGAGTGATGCGGTTTGTGAAGAAAGGGAAATTGGGCCCTAGGTATGTCGGGGCGTATCAGATCGCTCAAAGGATAGGACAGGTGGCCTATCGGCTGGAATTGCCCCCTGAATTGTCATTAGTACACCCGGTGTTCCATGTGTCTATGTTGAAGAAAGTGGTTGGAGATCCATCCGCCATCGTGCCAGTTGAGACTATTGAGGTTAATAAAGAATTATCGTATGAAGAGGTTCCGATTGCTATTCTTGATAGGCAAGTCCGTAGGTTGAGGAACAAAGAAATTGCTTTAGTTAAAGTGTTGTGGCGAAGTCCACGAGTCGAGGAATCCACATGGGAAGCGGAAAATGAAATGAAAGAAAAATATCCCCATTTGTTTGAACAAGTCTAGTAGTGATCCTGAGAACTGCCATCTCTAAGTGAATACACCGTTGTGTTTAATTTTGTGCAAGCACACTTCACTCTCCTAATTTCCTTATTATTGTAACATCTCAAGTTGTGCCGTATTTGTGTATGTTGTGATTATTTGGGAAATGTGCAGCTCTTTGAAGTAAGCTAAAATTATGTGCAATTCATGTGGTAGTTAAATGATATGCAAGTTATGGTGTTAACTGAATTATGTGAGAATTGTTGGAGTAAAGGAAATTATGTGAAACTCATGTGATGGTTAAATGATTAATTGAAGTGTAGATTGGTAATGATTAATTGAAGTGTATACAACATGTTGAAGTAATTGAATATATGCAAGTTGTTGAGGTAACTAGGTTATGTACAAGTTGTTAGAATAACTGCATTATGTAGCATTAACTTGAAAATGTGTTTCGGGGGCTCTCTGACAGGTATATAGGCCTAGTTACAAAGGAAACTCTGGCGAAATTTTTAGAAAATATCGGAGTTAGTGAAAATTTGGAGGTTGGCATATTGTGTTTTCAAAACCAAGAGATTTCCCGATCCTCATTCGAGGACGAATGATTTTAAGTGGGGGAGGACGTAAAGACCCGTAAAATTTCATGTCTAAAAATAATGCCCGAATAGGTCCCTGTGTTGTTATAACTGTATAAATTCTTAAAACGGACCCTTTTTGAGTAAAAAAAAAGTATCCCAAAGCTTAAAAGATAAACTTTTCCAGGAATTGCGCGTTATGCGACGCACTATGCGATCGCATAACAGGTATACAAACCGCATAGTGGTCGCATACCTGGACATGCTACTGTCCATATTGAGGACAACTATGCGGCCCAGAATGCGATCGCATTTTGGGTATGCAGACCGCATAGTTGTCCCATTCTTGCCCCATGGTTTTCGCAAGGGAGGTTATGCGACGCACTATGCGATCGCATAACAGGTATGCAGACCACATAGTGGTCGCATACCTGGGCAGATTGTTTTCCAATTTTGGCCCATTTGAGGGCCATTTCTGCAACAAGAATGCGGTCAGGAATGCGATCGCATTCCTGACCGCATTTCTGTGTTGGGGCTCCTATTTTCTAAATTTAAAACCCGACCCCCTGTTTAATAAAACACCCCCTCCCCTTCATTTTTAACGATTTTCTGACCAAGAATAGAGAGAGAAATTGAGAGTTCTTGAGAGAGAAGGTTGCAACATCATCCAATTTGATTTTCCAAAATCACTCAATCCCGGAAAATTTCGAGTTATTGTCATCTTCTTCACTCAAAGAGGTAAGTCTTCGCCCTATTTCCCCAATTTCTCAGATTTTGGTTAAAAGTAAAGCACACATAGGTTGGTTCTTAAAAATTAAAGTTGAGACCTTGCATGCATGTGGGTTAAACTCCGTAATCTAGTAAAGGGAAACAAGTTTGGGTAATTATTCTCCAAAAAGGGTTAGTAATCTAAAGGGGGTCACATAGTATTTGATAAAATGCCCAATTGAATTCAAGCTTCCTAATTCTAAGTGAAATATGTCACATTGTGGAATAGATTGACGGTGCTAGACGGTCCGGTGATTTGTGATAGAAATTAAAAAGGGGAAATTCGACTCGAGGTATGTATAGCTAACTTTAATCTTTGTAAAGTCACCTTGTAGTGTCCAAGCATTAGGTATGAGTTTCTTGCTGAGTATATGTGAACTGATTGTTCTGAAGTATTGGGGTGTAAGATTTAATTCTATGATTCTCTTAGTCGATTATCATGTTAATTAAAACCGTGAAAGGTGATTTCTTGTGATTACACTATCATGTGCAAGGTTCATTAAACGCTTGAATATGTTGGTATAAAAGAATGGTAGAGAACCCAAATGTACGAATGTATCTAAGTGCTAAGGGTTGTGTAACAAGTGATGAAAAAGGAGATGCGAATTGATTTAACTGAACTAAATGACCATGGTAATATTGTAATGACCCCTTGTTTGGCAAGGTTTATCGTGCCTTAATTTTTATACATATTGTTGGCCGTAATGAATTTGTATTCTTGTTGATAGGAATACTTGTGATTGAATTATTGATTGATAAAGACTATTGTGAACACATGATTGTTCGATTGTTATGAAAGTGTACTCTTGATGATATGAAGCCTTGTGAGTGAATTGTGGGCTGTTATTGTTGCTATGAAATGTGATTGTTCGGTGGGATCGGGTTGCACGCCGCAACACGAGGTAATAAGGGTGGAGAGGCAACAAGGGTGGAATGTGAATTGTACGGTGGGATCGGGTTGCACGCCGCAACAGAATGTAATAAGGCTGAAATGTGATTGTACGGTGGGACCGGGTTGCACGCCGCAATACGAGATAATAAGGGTGGAGAGGCAACAAGGGTGGAATGTGGTTGTGTTGAAATGAGGATCTGTGAAACTCTTGATTGTGGTTGTTTCTATTTCTGTGCAATACTTGTTGGTTCCATTAACTGTCTCTTATCTGTGTATTGTTTAGTTTTACCTAGAGTAAAGCTTATTCATACATACTAGTACTATTCCACGGTACTAACCTCCCTTTTGCCGGTGGCGCTACATCTTTTATATGGATGTAGGTGGTTCCATAGCAGGTAGCTCAGCCCGCCGTTAGTGGTGCCTCCTCTTCATCTCTTCAGCAATTTTGGTGAGCCCCACTCCTTCTCGGGGCCGTGTGTGGATTATACCATTCTCTATTTGCTTATGTTGTAAAAGGTATAGCCGGGGCCTTGTTGCCAGCAAGTTTATGTAAAACTCCTAGAACTCTTAGAGGCTCCGTAAACACTGTGTGGGTTATATATATATTTTGGGCGATAGTTGTACTCACTCGTAAATTTGGATCGTAAATAAGAAATATTGTATGGAACTTGTATGTTTTGGATTATTTATTGTTGAAAGTTAAAAGAGAAAAAATGGAATCATGTTGTAAATTGTACTTTGAATCTAGATTGTCTAACTCACATGGAATAATGAACGTTATGAACACGGGGCAATACGTTGGGTAGGAAAGGCAATCCAGGTCCGCTTGACTGGGTTCATCTGGTCAAGCGCCGGTCTCGTCCCTCGATTTTGGAGCGTGACAGGATCAATAGTTTGAGACGATGTGATAGAGTTATGATTCAACTCTTCCTTGGTGGAAGAGTTCTTGTTGATCTCAACTTCCTAGATCCTCCTCTATCCTGATTCTGTCCTTCATGAATAAGAAGTCCATCTCCCTATTAATTTGCAACCTTTTCGATCAGGAGATATCTCCTAAAGTTAGTGATTGTGTTTATCTCCTGTGTGTGATCTCCTCACGTGCCATTTATTCTGCATGGCTATGTCTCCAATGGTGGACCAGGTTCAACTCTGAGTTCATTTGTCAATCTTCAAAACCATGCAGTTTCTTGATCCAACAAATAAGAATTTAAATTTATGTTGTGGTCAAAATAAATTTTATATAACTAAGATAGTTTTATTCCCTTTATATTTGATTATGCGGTTGTTCGTGAAAAATATCAATGTGAACTTTCATTAAAGTTCAGGCAAAAATAACTTATTATTAGAAAGTAGTTGTCACGACCCCAAATCCTAACAGGTCGTGATGGCGCCTATCGTGGAACTAGGCTAGCCAACCATCACATAACTACACATTTGTCTTAATCAAATTTCCTCAAGAAAATCATTAAATACCATCATAATAAGTAAATAAATTCTCTGAGTCTTTAGCCAAGCATAATAATAAAATATGATAGTCTAAACTAATACCCCAAGACTGAAGTCAACCGATCACGAGCATCTAAGAAATGAACTAACTCTACTAATGGCATAAAAAATGTCTAGGAATAAATACTAATACTAATAAGGGAAGGGAAATGGAGAAGTTACAGACGCTGGACAGCTACCTCGAAATCCCAAAAGCTGACGATGAACAAACTCGAATGGCTACTGCTCCGAACCAGTACATGGATCTGCACATAGAGGTGCAGGGAGTAATGATGAGTACGCCAACTCAGTAGTAATGAAAATAAATCACAGTCTGAGAATAAGAAACACACATCAACAATACACACTTCCACAAAACAGTAATTGCCAAGTCTCAATAAAGTGTACATAAGTTTGAAAACCAATTTCCATAAAATCCGTTAAAACAAGTATATTTTTCCAATATTTCTCAGTAAAACTCCCACAATATCAGTATAAAAGAATGAAGTGAATCATAGTTTAAAACTCAGTAAAATATCAGCATAAAACAGCCCCTCGGGCCATAATCATCACTCAGAAATATTCCCTCAGCACCTCACAGTCACTCGGCATCAGCCCCTCGGGCAACCTCACTGTCACTCATGCCTCCCAATCACTCATCACTCGACACTCGTACTCAGTAGGTACCTGCGCTCACTAGGGGTGTGTACAGACTCCGGAGGGGCTCCTATAGCCCAAGCGCTATAAACAAGCCAAATCATGGCATCAATCACTCTCAGGAACTCGGCCTCTCTCATATCATACATCCTCACAATATTGGCCCTCGGCCTCACTCAGTCAGACACTCTCAACATGCCACTCGGGCCATAAATAAACAGGGTTCTCGACCCAAAACAATATTTCATTTCAAGAAAAGATATCAGTAACTCAGAGTGTCAAAACAATTTCTCAAGAAGGACTGAGTGAAAAATCATAATATAATAAGTGAGTAATATCAGTAAAGTAGCCCCCAAGGGGTTTAAACAGATCGACACTAGGCCCCAAACATGGCTTACAACCCAAATATATCAAAACATAGTAATACTATAAAACATACGCTTTAAAAGCAGTTTCGCAACTCAATAGTTGCCTAAAAAGGAACATATTTCCAAATTTCCAATTCGTGCACGCCCCACACTCGTCGTCCAGTATGTGTGTCACTCCAAATACGTGAAAGGATGTAAAGTTCGGGGTTTCATACACTCAGGAAAGGATTTATAGACATTACTTACCTCAAATAAGCTCGAAAAGCTATTCCGCAACACGTTTGCCCCTCGAATCAACTTCCAACTACTCCAAATCTATAAAGATCAGATTTTTCACATCAAACTATGCTAAGGGAATGAATTCCAATGGAAAAATATCAATTTTAGCACAAAACCCGAAATTAGCCTAAACCCGACCACAGGGCCCACGTCTTGGAACTCAACAAATTCGATACCAAAACGATCCTCATCATCTCACGAGTCAGCACATATAAAGAACTCTGAAATCGGAGTCCAATTGACCCCTCAAATCACCTCTAAAAGGACTCATAATCTCAACCCCTAATTTCACGCTTTTCTACTGATTTTCCCCAATTAAACACTGTTAATAAGGTCTTTAATCACACACAATTGAATTAATAAGTCCAAAATTCTTACCTCAATGATGCACAAACGTTTCCCTCTTCAAAAACCCTCAAAAAGCTCGGAACCCTCACAACAATGGTGAAAAGAGGGTTAAAAATCGTGAAGTCTCCTTTTTATACTTTTCTGCCCAGGCTTTTTGCACCTGCGGCCAAAATCTCGCACCTTCGGTCCGCAGCTGCGCTCAGGAGGACCGCACCTACGGTTTCTCATTAAACCGGCAAATTCCCGCACATGCGGCTCCACTTCTGCACCTGCGACCTCGCAGGTGCTGTCAAGTGTCCGCATCTGCGACCGTTTCCCTGAGCTGGCCAAATTTTGCACCTGCGGAGCTTTCTCCGCTCCTGCAGGCCCGCACCTGCGATCAAACATCCGCAGGTGCGGAAACAAGAGTAAAATCACACCACCAGCTGTTTGCTGCACTCTTCAACTCCAAAACTTCATGTTAACCATCCGAAATCAATCCCGAGCCCCTAGAGACCCCAAGCAATTATACCAAAACATCATATATGATCATTCAAACCTAGTTGCACTCTAAGAACACCCAAAATAACATCAAAACACCAAATCACATCAAATTCAAGCCTATGAACTTTGAAATTTCTAAAATCCACCAACGATGCCGAAACTATCCAAAACACCTCCGATTGACCTAAACTTTTGCAGACGTATCCAAAATGACATTACGAACCTGTTCCAACTTCCAGAATTTCATTGCGACCTCGATAGCCTATTTTCCACCGCCGACCAGAAATCACCAAAAACTAACTTTCGCCAATTCAAGCCTAATTCTATTCCAGACATCACAAAAATATTCTGAACACACTCCTAAGTCCCAAATCACCTAACAAAGCTATCCGAGCCACGAAGTCCGCACTCCGAGGTCGTTTACCAATAATTCAACTCTCAGTTGACTTTTTCAACTATAAAGTTATTTTTAGAGACTAAATGACTCAATTCTCACTATAACCATTTTGAACCCGAGCCAACCGACTCTAACACATCATAAACAGTATAACCAACCTATGACAAGGCAGTAGTAGTAAATATAATGCAGATTCTATGTAACGACCGACCGGGTCGTTACATTCTCCCCCTCTTAAACAAAAGTTCGTCCTCGAACGAGTCTAGAAACATACCTAGAGTCTCAAACAAGTGAGGATATCTGTTATGCATCTCCCGCTCGGTCTCCCAAGTAGCCTCCTCCACTGGCTGACCTCTCCACTGTACCTTCACTGAAGCTATATCCTTAGACCTCAACTTTCTAACCCGACGACCCAAAATGGCCACTAGCTCAACCTCATATGACATATCATCCTCGAGCTGAACTATGCTGAAGTCTAAAACATGAGACGGGTCACCAACATACTTCCGGAGCATCGACACATGAAATACCGGATGAACGATCGATAGGCTAGGTGGCAAGGCAAGTCTATAAGCCACCTCTCCAACCTTCTGAAGTACCTCGAAAGGACCAATAAACCGAGGACTTAGCTTTCCCCTCTTCCCGAACCTCATCACACCCTTCATGGGTGACATCTTTAGCAATACCTTCTTTCCCTCCATGAAAGATACATCCCGGACCTTCCGGTCTGCATAACTCTTCTGCCTAGACTGCGCCATGCGAAGTCGCTCCTGAATCAACTTCACCTTCTCCAATGCATCCTGAACCAAATTTGTAACCAATAGCCTAGCCTCACCGGGATCGAACCAACCAACCGGAGATCTACACCTCCTACCATATAAAGCCTCATACGGGGCCATCTAAATACAGGACTGGTAGCTATTATATGCAAACTCCGCGATGGGAGAAAATGGTCCCATGAACCCCCAAAATCAATCACACACGCACGCACATGTCCTCCAAAATCTGAATAGTCCGCTCCGACTGCCCGTCGATTTGAGGATGAAATGTTGTGCTCAACTCTACCTGAGTACCCATACCTCTCTGCACGGCCCTCCAAAACTGAGATGTGAAGTGAGTACCTCTGTCGGAGATGATAGAAATCGGAACTCCATGCAATCAGACAATCTCCCTATGTAGATACTAGCTAACCGCTCTGAAGTATAAGTAGTACTGATAGGAATAAAGTGCGCGGACTTGGTCAGCCGATCCACAATGACCCAAATCGCATCAAAACCCTTCGAAGTCCGTGGAAGCCCAACTACAAAGTCCATAGTGATCCGCTCCCACTTCCTCTCCGGAATATCTAACCTCTAAAGTAATCCACTTGGTCTCTGGTGCTCATACTTGACCTACTGGCAGTTGAGACACCGTGCTACATACTCAACAATATCTCTCTTCATCCTCCTCCACCAATACTGCTGTCTCAGATCCTGATACAACTTCGCGGCACCTGGATGGATGGAATACCGCGAGCTGTGGGCCTCTGCTAATATCAACTCTCAAAGCCCATCCACATTGGGCACGCAAATATGGCCATGCATCCTCATGACCCCGTCATCACCAATAGTCACATCCCTAGCATCATCTCAACGGACCCTCTCCTGAAGAACTAACAAGTGCCGGTCATCATACTTACGTGCTCTAATCTGATCATAAAGAGAAGACCGGGAAGCCATGCTAGCTAATACCCGCGGAGGCTCTGATAAATCTAATCTCACTAACTGTCCTGCTAAAGCCTGAACATCAAGTGCTAAAGGTCGCTCTGCTGCTGAAAGGTAAGCTAGACTTCCCAAACTCTCGGCTCTACGACTCAAAGCATCGGCCACTACATTGGCCTTCCCCGGGTGATACAAAATAGTGAGGTCATAATCCTTGAGAAGCTCTAACCATCTCCTCTGACACAAATTCAAGTCCTTCTGCTTTAGCAAATACTACAGACTACGATGATCGGTGAAAATCTCACACTGCACTCCATACAAATAATTGCGCCAAATCTTTATGGCATGAACAATGGTAGCTAACTCAAGATCGTGCACTGGATAATTCTTCTCGTGCACCTTCAACTCTCTGGACGCGCAGGCAATCACCCTACCGTCCTGCATCAATAATGATCCCAAGCAAACTCAAGAAGCATCACAGTAGACTGTATAAGAACCGAACCAGTAGGCAAAACCAATACCGGAGCTGTGGTCAATGCTGACTTGAGCTTCTGAAAGCTCTCCTCACAGTCATCAGACGATCTGAATAGAGCACCCTTCTGGGTCAATCTGGTCAAAGGCGAAGCAATAGAAGAGAATCCTTCCAACAAGCGACGGTAATATCCCGCCAAACCAAGGAAACTCCTAATCTCTGTAGCTGAGGACGGTCTGGGCCAACTCTGCACCGCCTCTATCTTCTTCGAATCAATCTGAGTACCCTCACTGGACACCACGTGCCCCAAGAAAGCTACTGAACCAAGCCAAAACTCACACTTGGAGAATTTTGCATAAAGCTTCTCCTCCCTCAACCTCTGTAACACCATTCTCAAATGCTGAGCATGCTCCTCTTGGCTACGAGAATGTACCACGATGTCATCAATGAACACAATGACGAAAGAATCAAGGTAAGGCTGAAACACATTGTTCATCAAATGTATGAACGCGGCTGGGGCATTGGTCAGCCTAAATGACATAACCAGAAACTCATAATGACCATATCTGGTCCTGAAAGCAGTCTTCGGAATGTCAGAATCCCGAATCTTCAGCTGATGATACCCGGATCTCAAGTCAATCTTAGAGAACACCTAGCTCCCTGAAGCTGGTCAAACAAGTCACCAATACCGGGCAAAGGATAACGGTTGTTCACCGTAACCTTGTTCACCTGCCGATAATCAATACACATGCGCATAGAGCCATCCTTCTTCTTCACGAACAACATCGGTGCACCCCAAGGTGACACACTAAGCCGAATGAACCCCTTATCTAGGAGTTCCTGAAGCTGCTCTTTCAATTCCTTCAACTCTTATGGTGCCATACGATAAGGTGGAGTAGAGATAGGCTGGGTGCCTGGCACCAAGTCAATACCAAAATCAATGTCCCTGTCAGGTGGCATGCCTGGTAGGTCTGCAGGGAATATGTCCGGAAAATCACGGACCACAGGAACAGAATCAACGGAAGGAGTCTCACACTAACATCCCTCACAAAAGCCAGATAAGATTCACATCCCTTCACAACCATACGCTGGGCCTTCAAGTAAGAAATCACTCTACTAGGCACATACTCAATATACCCTCTCCACTCAACTCTCGGTACTCCGGGCATAGCTAGGGTCACGGTCTTAGCGTGACAATCAAGAATAGCATGACATGGGGATAACCAATCCATGCCCAGTGTCACATCAAAATCAACCATACTGAGTAACAACAAGTCTACTCGGGTCTCCAGACCCCCAATAGATATAACACACGATCGGTACACATGGTCTACAACAATAGTATCGCCCACCAGAGTCGAAACATGAACAGACGTAACTAAGGACTCACGGGACATATTCAGAAAGTGAGCAAAATACGACAAAACATAAGAGTATGTGGAACCAGGGTCAAATAAAGCCAAAGCATCACTGTGACAAACTGAGATAATACCTGTAATCACCGCATCGGACACCATAGCATCAGGCCTAGCTGGGAGTGCATAGATACGTGGCTGGCCTCCACCTGCTCGACCTTCCCCTCTAGGGCGGCCTCTAGCTGCCTGACCACCACCCTTAGCTGCCTGGGTAGGTGGTGAAGTGACTGGGGATGATGTCGAGGGCTGAACCCTCTGTTAAGGTGAACTACCAGGACTACGGGGACACTGCCTCCACCCATGTCCGAACTCTCCACACTCAAAACAACCACCTGGAGCTGGAGATGGGGACTGAAGAGAACTCCTGCCACCATAATAACCACCGGATGAGCCGTGCATAGAAGAACCCTGATATGATGATGCTCTGGAGGAACTCTAAGCTGGAAGGGCACTAAAGGATGAACGTTCCGGATGAGAACTGCGGGGACCCTGACCCGAAGATGCGCCACTATAAGCTGGGCGAGCTGGATGAGGAGGTCTAAATGGACGACCTCTACTGGACTGAAACTGCCCTCTGGAAGGGCCACCGCTGAAACTACCTGATCCCCGAGGCCTCTTGGACTCCCTCTCATCACGCTCCTTCCTGCAAACCGACTCAATATCCCGATCAATGTCAACAACCTGCTCGAATGTAGCTCCAGACACTCTCTGTCTGGTCATCAAAATGCGAAGCTGATACGTGAGACCATCTACAAACCTCCTGATCCTCTCCCTATCAGTAGGGACTAACTTAGAAGCATGTCTAGCCAACTCGGAAAACTGCATATCGTACTGAGTAACTGACAACTCTCCCTGGCGCATCTGCTTAAACTGCCTGCGCTGCTCCTCTCTGTGAGACTGAGGAACATACTTCTCCAAAAAGATCGTGGAGAACTTCTGCCAGGTCAATGGTGCTGAACCAACTGGCCTACGCCGCTCAAATGCCTCCGACCAAGTGAAAGCAGCACCAGCAAACTGAAATGTATAAAATGAGACCCCACTGGTCTCCAAAATACTAGCAGTATAGAGTATCCTCTGGCACTTATCCTAAAATCTTGGGCATCCTCACCCTCTATGCCGCTGAAAGTCGGAGGCTGAAGTCTACTGAACCTTTCCAGCCTATGTGCTCATCCTCGGGCATAGCTGGGACTACATAGTCCTGAACTGGGGCAACCGGCTGGGCTGGGACTACCCCCGGTGCCTGAATACCCTATACAACCTGCTCAGGTGTCCAGGCAGCTGCAGTCTGAGTGCCTCCCCCGACCTGAGCTGTAGCGGCAGTAGTAGACATAACAACTTCCTGAGCCAAACTGGTACACACTGTTAATATCTGAGCCAGGGTCTCCTGAAGACCCGGAATGACAATAGGCACTGCCGGTGCCTAACCCTGTCCCGCTGGGGCACCCTCGACGGGAACTTGATCCTAAATAATAGGGGGATCCTCTGGTATTGTCCTGGCTGCTGCACTGACTGGTCCCCTACCTCTACCACGGCCTCGACCCCTCGTGGGTCCAGCTGCTGTCTGGTCACTATGATCCGTAGTACGTGTTCTCACCATCTGTTCTGTAGACTCTCGAAGATAAGTATAGACTTTTCCTAAGAGTTCTGTAGCCTCTCGAAGATAAGTACAGATGTCTCCGTACCGATCCACAAGACTCTACTAAACCTGCTCATGACCGTTGAGTCCTATGTAACCTAGAGCTATAATACCAACTTGTCATGACCCCAAATCTTAACAGGTCGTGATGGCGCCTATCGTGGAACTAGGATAGCCAACCATCACATAACTACACATTTGTCTTAATCAAATTTCCTCAAGAAAATCATTAAATACCAGCATGATAAGTAAATAAATTCTCTGAGTCTTTAGAAAAGCATAATAATAAAATCCAATAGTCTAAACTAATCCCACAAGACTGGAGTGAAACGATCACGAGCATCTAAGAAATAAACTAACTCTGCTAATGGCATAAACAATGTCTAGGAATAAATACTAATACTAATAAGGGAAGGGAAATGGAGAAGTTGCGGATGCTGGACAACTACCTCGAAATCCCAAAAGTTGTCGATGAACAAACTCGGATGACTACTGCTCCGAACCAGTACTTGGATCTGCACACAGAGGTGCAGGGAGTAAGGATGAGTACGCCAACTCAGTAGTAACGAAAATAAATCACAGTCTGAGAATAAGAAACACACAACAACAAATACACCAATCCACAAAACAGTAATTGCCAAGTCTCAATAAAGTGTACATAAGTTTGAAAACAAATTTCCATAAATCCTTTAAAACAAGTATAATTTTCCAATATTTCTCAGTAAAACTCCCAAAATATCAGTATAAAAGAATGAAGTGAATCATAGTTTAAAACTCAGTAAAATTATCAGCATAAAACTACCCCTAGGGCCATAGTCATCACTCAGAAATATTCCCTCAGCACCTAACGGTCAGTCAGCATCAGCCCCTCGGGCAACCACACTTTCACTCATGCCTCCAAATCACTCATCACTCGGCACTCGACACTCGCACTCAATAAGTACCTGCGCTCACTAGGGGTGTGTACAGACTCCAGAGGGGCTTCTACAGCCCAAGCGCTATAAACAAGCCAAATCATGGCATCAATCACTCTCAGGCACTCGGCCTCTCTCATATCATACATCCTCACAATATTGTCCCTCGGCCTCACTTAGTTAGACACTCTCAACATGCCACTCGGTCCATAAATTAACAGGGTTCTCGACCCAAAACAATATTTCATTTCAAGAAAAGATATCAGTAACTCAGAGTGTCAAAACAATTTCTCAAGAAGGACCGAGTGAAAAATCATAATATAATAAGTGAGTAATATCAGTTAAATAACCCCCAAGGGATTAAAACAGATCGGCACTAGGCCCCAAATATGGCTTACAACCCAAATATATCAAAACATAGTAATACTATAAAACATACGCTTTAAAAGCAGTTTCGCAACTCAATAGTTGCCTAAAAAGGAACATATTTCCAAATTTCCAATTCGTGCACGCCCCACGCTCATCATCCAATGTGTGTGTCACTCTAAATCCGTGAAAGGATGTAAAGTCTGGGGTTTCATACCCTGAAGACAGGATTTAAAGGCATTACTTACCTCAAATAAGCCTGAAAAGCTATTCCGCAACACGTTTGCCCCTCGAATCAACTTCCAATCGCTCCAAATCTATAAATATCAGATTTTTCACATCAAACTATGCTAAGGGAATGAATTCAATGGAAAAATATCAATTTTAGCAGAAAACCCGAAATTAGCCAAAATCCGACCCCCGGGCCCGCATCTCGGAAATAGAAAAAGTTTATACTAAATCGATCATCATCATCTCACGAGTCCGTACATATAAAGAACTCTGAAATCGGAGTCTAATTGACCCCTCAAATCACCTCTAAAAGGTTTCATAATCTCAAGCCCTAATTTCACCCTTTTCTACTGATTTTCCCCAATTAAAAATTGTTAATAAGGTCTTTAATCACACACAATCGAATTAATAAGTCCAAAATGCTTACCTGAATGATGCACAAACGTTTCCCTCTTCAAAAACCCTCAAAAAGCTCGGAACCCACACAACAATGGTGAAAAGAGGGTTAAAAATCGTGAAGTCTCCTTTTTATACTTTTCTGCCTAGGCTTTTTGCACCTGCGGACAAAATCTCTCACCTGCGGTCCGCACCTGTGCTCAGGAGGACCGCACCTTTGGATTCTCATTAAACCGGCAAATTCCCGCACCTGCGGCTCCACTTCTGCACTTGCGACCTCGTAGGTGCGGTCAAGTGTCCGCATCTGCGACCTTTTCCCTGAGTTGGCCAATTCTCGCACCTGCGGAGCTTTCTTCGCTCCTGTGGGCCCGCACCTGCGATCAAACATCCGCAGGTGCAGAAACAACAGTAAATCACACCAGCTGCTGTTTGCTGCACTCTTCAACTCTAAAACTTCCCGTTAACTATCCAAAATCAATCCCGATCCCCTCAAGACCCCAACCAATTATACCAACACATCATATATGATCATTAAAACTTAGTTGCACTCTCGGAACACCCTAAATAACATCAAAACACCAAAATCACATCAAATTCAAGCCTATGAACTTTGAAATTTCTAAAATTCACCAACGATGCCGAAACTATCCAAAATACCTCCGATTGACCTGAAATTTTGCAGACGTATCCAAAATGACATTACAAACCTGTTCCAACTTTCGGAATTCCATTCCGACCCCGATAGACTATTTTCCACTGCCATCCGGAAATCACCAAAAACTAACTTTCGCTAATTCAAGCCTAATTCTACTCCGGACATCACAAAAATATTCTGAACACACTCTTAAGTCCCAAATCACCTAGCGAAGTTATCCGAGCCATGAAATCTGCATTCTGAGGTCGTTTACCAATAAGTCAACTCTCAGTTGACTTTTCCAACTATAAAACTATTTTTAGAGACTAAATGACTCAATTCTCACTATAACCATTCTGGACCCGAGCCAACCGACTCTAACACATCATAAAAAGTATAACCAACCTATGACAAGGTAGTAGCAGTAAATATAATGCAGATTCTACGTAACGACCGACTGGGTCGTTACATTAGTATATCATGAAAGGCTCAAGGGTGAGTCCAATTAGACTTATTATGCCATTGTATAAGGGTAAGCCATCGTGTTTGAGTCATGCTGCACTATGATGATAAGAGTTAGATTTGAGTCCCAACTCATTATGGCATAACATTACTTTATATGGGTAAGGCATTGGGTTTGAGTCCCAATGCACCATATTGATGATATAATGATGACTAAGAAAAATAATGTATTTTTCATGAAAAAGCATGAAGTTTGTCCCACTTGATTTGCTCTATTCTTGAAATGAATGTGATAGTAGTGCATAATAAGTCTAAATAAAGACAAGTGGTTGACCAATGAACGTGGGCGTGCCAAAGATCAAATAATAACAATCATCATTATGGTAATTGTAAAAAGAGAACAATAAGGGTTCTCAAAATGATCCTTCAAAGGTGAAGGAATATGTATCAATGTGGTTTGTTAATACGAGACACGTTCACATGATTATAGTCTATTCATTGAAAATGTGACTTGTGATAAGCATTGTAAATGCATGCTCATTCTTGAAAGTGAACGTGAAAAAATATATGTGATACAAATTATGCATAAGAATGTATTTATGCATGGTTGAATAAATGCTACAACTCACCTCTACGGGAGGTTTGAGAGAAAGAAATATAATGAACATTACTATATGGTTACATGAATATATCATTGGTGGGGTACATGTGATATACCAAAAAATATTTTGCCATGCCTTATAAAAGGTTATTAAAGGCAAAATTAAAGCAATAAATAATTTTGCGTATGATGATTTTGACTATGACAACTATTATGATATGATTTTCTCTGTGAAGGAGATGTTCACCATATGGATGGCGTGACAAAAGATCTTGTAGTACAAAATCAATTAAGAACTTCGGAAGAGCGAATTTGTTACTACACGGATTAATGAAATTGTTCTTGACATTTTTATTGTAGTAAGTCTCAAAAGGAATTTTTTGAGTTTCAAATATATTAGCCAAAGTGGTTGGCAAATTGAGACTATAAATGAAAGGAATATTGATTATCTTCATATTACTATAACATATCGGGTAAATATGAAATGTTACCCGACTTTTCTTCTATTTGTACTACAAATGTATAAGCATGATGATCGAATCACATGCCACAAGTAAACTAGAGGTTTACTGAAATAAATATTAGCTGGCATGACCGGTTGGCCATCTCGGTTCAATTATGATGCGAAGATTCTTCAAGAATTGTCTTGTGTTGCTTATTCTCATGATATACCAGTTAAGGCTGAGATTGAATCCCTTAAAATCTGGAACGAATAAAAGGTGATGTATATATATATATATATATACGGGTCCAATCACCTACCTTGTGGACCGTTTACTATAATGTGATTTTAATAAATGCATCTATTCTATGGTCACAAGTGCATTTGTTATCAACTTGCAGTTTGGCTTTTGCAAGGTAGCTTGCTCAAGTTATTAGAGCACAGTTCCAGAATAAAAATTATGATAATTTATCTTGATAATGTTGGTTTAAATCCAAGTCGGTTTAGCAGAAACTGTATGCCTCCAATTAATCTAAACCATTGGTTATGAGAAAAAAACTGCCAATAAAAATTTGGTATGGGGTGTATTATTTAATATACAACATTTGTACGCATATAGCCAACAAGTTATGATAAATTCTCCCTATCACAATTGGTTCAGGGCCAGGAACCAAATATAAGTTTTATCTAGAAATATAAATGTGTCATATAATTTAATTATCCCACCACAATGCACAAAGATGGGTTCCCAAAGAAGGTTAGGATATGTGTTGGTGATCCCAACATTAAGGGGAGAAAATGGGTGTAACGACCCAGCCGATCGTTCCGTAGAAATTTCATTATTATTCTTGTTTTTGCCTTGTCATAGGTTGGTTATACTTTTTATGATGTGTTAGAGTCGGTTGGCTCGGAATCGGAATGGTTGTAGTGAGAATTGAGTCACTTAGTCTCTAAAAATAGCTTTATATTTGGAAAAGTCAACTGAGAGTTGACTTATTGGTAAACGACCTCGGAATGCAGATTTTATGGTATGGATAGCTTCGTTAGGTGATTTGGGACTTAGGAGTGTGTTCAGAATATTTTTGTGATGTCCGGTGTAGAATTAGGCTTGAATTGGCAAAAGTTAGTTTTTCGCGATTTCCGGTCGGCAGTGGAAAATAGGCTATTGGGGTCGGAATGGAATGACGGAAGTTGGAACAGTTTCGTAATGTCATTTTGGATATGTCTGCAAAATTTCAGGTCAAACGGATGTGTTTTGGATAGTTTCGGCATCGTTGGTGGAATTTAGAAATTTTAAAGTTCATAGGCTTGAATCCGAGGTGAATTTAGTGTTTTTGCGTTGTTTTTGGTGATTCGAAGGCTCGACTAAGTTTGTGTGATGTTATGGGATGTGTTGGTATGTTTTGGTTGAGGTCCCGAGAGTCTCGGGTGAGTTTCGGGTGGTTTTGGACCATTTCTAGTTGCTGGTTTTTGGCTTCAGGGGTGTACAATGCGATAACATTGATCTGGATGCGTTAGCATAGAGAAAATTTGGAAAAATCTAGTTGTGCTATGCGATCGCATAAGGCTTCCCGCGATCGCATAGAGTAAAATTTTTGCTGCATTGTCCCGACTTTGGTAGCTTATAACTCACAATCTATAAGGAATTTGAAGATGATCCAAAAAAAAGTTGTAGCCCTTGATGTCTAGTTTTCAGAAAGTTAAACCAATTATAATTTGGAGTTTTGTACAAAAAGTTATGACCATTATACTAGAGGCTATCCGGAAGAGTTGGAGAAGGCTGTTGGAAAATTTGTTCTATGCGATCGCATAGAAAAGGACGCGATCGCATAGGGTTAAATAAGGGCTGGTAAATTTTGTTCATCGCGAACGCGAGGCATAGGCCGCGTTCGCATAGAGTAATCTGGGCAGTGTATTTAAATAGCCTCTCCGCGACCAATACCCACTTTCCACCATTTTTAACGGGAAGAGAGCTTTTGAGGCGATTTTGAAGAGAGAAAACCATTGTTCTTCATTGAGGTAAGGATTTTGGACCCTTAACTCGATTATATGTGATTAAGGACCAAATTATCATTGTTTAATTTATGAAAATCAGTAGAAAAAGATGGAATTAAGGCTTGAGAATATGAGACCTTTTAGGGAAGATTTGAGGGGTCAAACAAACTCCGATTTTTGAGTTATTTTTATGTACGGACTCGTGAGATGATGAAGAATATTTTGGTATAAATTTTTCCGAGTTCCGAGACGCAGGCCCGGGGGTCAAGTTTTGGCTAATTTCGGGTTTTGTGTATAAAGTTGATATTTTTCAATTGGAATTCATTTCCTTAGCAAAATTTGATGTGAAAAATCTGAACTTGATAGATTTGGAGCACTCGGAAGTTGATTCAAGAGGCAAGCGTGTTGCGGAATAGCTTTTCGGGCTAGTTTGAGTTAAGTAATGTCTTTAAATCCTGTCCTGAGGGTATGAAACCCCGTACTTTACATCCTTTCACGAATTTGGAGTGACGCACACGCTGGATGACGAGTGTGGGGTGTCGCGCCCCCCTTTTTCCTCGCGGAGATCGGGTTCATGACATTTTGGTTAAGAAAACTCTTTCCTTTTGGGAAAGGGGTTTGTGTTTTTTAGAGTCGCCACCTAACGATTTTTAAAGGTGCGTAGGACACTAAAAGGGTTAATTTAAAACTACGTTGTTAACCAGAGATAGGGTAAGGGATTGAAATTATCCTAAGGGGAAGGTGTTAGGCACCCATCAAGATCCACCAGTGTGGTTCCTGGCCAAACAGCTTTTGTGAATTTGTACAACTTTAGCAAACAAACAAGTAGGGCTCAAATAAGAGGGGATTTAAGTCTAAGTACACAGATGTTTGGAAACAATTAATGAACAAGGGTTTAATTTTGGAAAGAGTTACAATCTAAGTATGTGAAATTAAAGGGTATCCTAGGTTTATAATATGGATCACATCAATGCAATACCCGGTATGACACTCCTCAGAGAGGGGCTACACATGATATTAGCGCACCGGTCATCATATCAATATTCTACCCTTTCCCACCCCGTGAAGGTAATTAAAGTGCGTATTTGTCACGAACTCTATTGCATGCTGTTACCCGGCCCTCTCCTATTAGTCTTGGAAGAAATTAGGACTGCTATCCTAAAAAGAGAGGTTTCTAGGTATACCCTTAGGTTTTAAAGGTAAAAATGCTAAGCGACATATAATAAACAAGTAGGACTTGCAAGTAAGGGAGAGCATGTAAAGCAGATAGAGGCTCAAGTATTCCTCCACATGTATTGCACATAAACAACATGTCTCATACACAAATTAAGGTCCAGATTCAGTTCCTAAGCATGGTGTCTATATGATAATAACAGAATCAGCTTTTATTACATAACTCAGAGCGGAGTCCTAACCAGGCTTGCCTACTGATTTTTAATATGCTGATAGTTAACATAGTCACACAGAAAAAGATCTGGTTTTATTTTCTTGTAGTTGATTACCTAAGGCTTGCCTAGGTGTAAAATAACATGCAGCAGTTGTACAGATTTGTTAAGGGTTCCAGATTACCAATCCTAATAGCATGTGATTCTATGATGCATGATAACCTAAGCATGGATTTCTAAATGCATATGAAATCACAGTATTGTGCACAACTTCAGCATAGGCGATATTTTAATAGGTTAACAGGATCTCTAAGTGCGTAAGCGTGGTAAAACATGATTACAACTTTGTTAATACAATTACTCTAAGGCAGGATTGCATTTTTCTGAAACTTGTTGACAGAATCACATAGTAACAACTTTTTGTTATTATCGTTAATCCTATGAACATGATTTCTAAGTGAGGAATGCATGATGATATGCTGAAATAAAGCCTAAGTAACATGGTATATAAATTCAAGGCATACTTGATATGTCATTCCTAAACATGGTTACTATTTCGCACGTAGAAAAGTAAACCCAGAAACATGATTTCTACCCATACTTATACTATAGCATGCATATTTCCCCATTTTCACTATCCAACCCCAGAATCGTTTTTACAAATAAGTATTACAAGCCTCTGAATATGAATCACATAATTAAAATAGGAAAATAAGAAGTTAACTATAGGGAGCCTTCCATAATAGTCCCACGTTTCCAGATCCTTAATGCAATGTACTGTTATTTCACAACCCTTCATAATCCGGGTGTGTCAGAGTTCCTTAAGGATCTCAGAGGATCCCGGGCAGTGCTCACAACCAGATTTCATATCCAAGCTGGAGTAAGTGCAGTGTGGAAGGGCCAGCTCTTGTGTGTCAAAGTTCAGAGGGAGATCAAGGGTCCCAAAGCAATGCTCACACAAAAAGGGCAGATCTTAATATCTAGGAGTATAATGAAATATGCTCATAGTTTGAGAAATTTAAGAGAACAGTAGTGAAAACAGTTTGAAAAGAGGAGAGACTTAGTAAAGACAAGTTTTTTTTAGAACAAAGGTTCAACTGATGAAACCAGTTTAGGGAAAACACCAGACTTAAAACGAAATAAAGCCAGCATCACATACAGGACCCAAGTGGACCAGCAATCACAAACAAGGGTGAGAGGTTTGAGGGACAAATACAGAGCCTGTGAAGCAGGCAGAAGCACACATACAATCAGAAGTTCCCAAGGTTCAAGAGGGGTCAGGGGTGTAACAAAGTATCAGAACATATCAACACCAAATAGCTGGGACTATGATAGAACTAATGTAGTAGTCATAGGCAGGGAGATTCACATAAGGAACGGATACTAAGTGTATAGATATACATTGGTCTTTTACAAGTAAAGTGAGACTTAACATGTAGAGGAAACTGAGAAACTTAATTGCATGTTGAACATCAAAATAGTAAGTAAAAAGCATAGAAGGAATACAAAGAATTGTAATAGCAATAGAGGCATGTTGGTTTGAGGACTGAATTCTAAATTAGGACATACCAGTAGAGTGTAGAAAACAATAACACAAAGAAGAATGTAGGAGATGAATAATAGTTAGCCTTGGCTTGCAACCGACTAACTCATATCAGTAGTGAGTAGTACAGAAGAAGGGATAGAGAGAGAGAGCAAGTTTAATTGTGAGAGAGAGTGCACAAATTAGTTTGTGTCTTTGTGTCGAAAAATAAGAGGTCAAGGTATATATAGCTTTTAAAACAGTAGTAAATAAGGTGCAGATCAAAGTCAGGCAGTAATTAAAGGAATCAGAATCAATAAACTAGAAATCAATTTAAGTACTTCCCCTAATTAAGGGATTAAATTTCAAACGGTCATAAACATGTAATCAATAAGGTAATTTCAGCATAGTAAAGTAAGAGACATGTGATCAACAAGGAAAGATACCATAGGAGAAACATAAGGAAATGAATTTCAGCATAGTAAAAGTATAAGGCATGTAATAGAGGCTAAGTTCAGAATATTCCAATTAAGGAAGGACTTAGGACTCAGTTTAACAACCTGGTTTGACCATAGAATAAGGTAAGAAAATACCCTAAGGGTTAAAATAAGTAAAAGGGTATCACACAAAATCAGTGAAGGATCCATCATAGAGATGCAAAGATTCAAAATAGCAAATAACATGGGTTTAGGAGAAATTACCATAAATTAGGCAAAATTACAACCCTAATCACACAAAATTAGGGATTCACATAGGACATAACAGATAATTAAAGGACTCCGCAGAATAAACATGGTATAATCGACAGAACAAAAATAAAAAATCTTAATGATCATAGTAGCAAGAAGAATAGTAGCAATTAGAGGGACTAACTGAACAAGCACAATATAAGCGAAAAACAAAGAATCAGCAAGTCTAATAAGAAAAAACATAGGGTAAAATCATAGAGACTTGAGAGGCTCATGAAGATCAAGCACGCATAAAGGTTTGATAAACGTATCACCAAAGACACACTTAGAATCTAGGATTAAAACTGAAAATTTAGGTTTTTAGCAAAAAAGTAAATTAGACCAAAAGGGAAAAAAGTTTAAACAATGACAACATGATAAAAATCACACGATAATGCTTGAAATCAGAAAGGAAAACTTGTTTTGAAAAGGGTTTAGGAACCCTAGTTTGAAAAGATGAAGAACCGTTTAGGGAAAAAGGAAAATCTTTAGGGAAAACATCAAAGGAACCCTAAATATGCATAAATCTATAACAGATCTTAAGAAATCGGAAGACCTTAAGTTTTAGGGTTTCAGAGAACCCAAAGAGAAAAGTGAGAAAACCTGAAAGTTTCAACGGCCTTAGCCGGGGGGGGGGGGTCTCATAGATCTTACTCAGACGGCTGGAGGTGGCCGGAGATGGCATGAGAATACCAGGGGTGAGTGAACCACTCCAGGTTCACCCGAGGGTCTCAGGGTGTCATTAGACCGGTGTGGGGTTAAACAGTAGCCAAGAGATGATGAGAGACCAAGGTTTCCAGCAGGGAAGTGGCCGGAGAAGATGAACAGACTACATCGGAGAAGGGAGGCAAGGGAAGGTTTTAGAGAGAACCAGAGAGAATGTGATTGAATGAGAGACGGGGAAATGAGAAAGGGGGGGGGGGGGGGGGGCCCCCGGGGTTATTAAGGGAAAAACCCATTTGGGGGGGTGTTTTAAATTGTACCCCGGCCCAAAATTNTTAAATTGATCACCGGCTCAGATTGATCGAGGGATTGGGCCGGGTAGATTTTTAGGTCTGAGCTGGGTAATTGGGCTGGTTCTAATTGGGTTGGGGTTAAATTAAATAGGCTGAAATCGAAATTAAAGTGTCTACTTGTTAAATACCCATTTTAAAAATAGATAAATAATTAATAAAATAGCCAATAGTTATATAAAAATGAAATTAAGGCTAAATAGGTGAAATTAAGGTAATTAACTAATATAAAAAATGTAAAATGACTAATTATTAAATTAAAATAGTTAAAAGTGTAAAAGTAGGCTATAACTGCAAAATTATTGTAATTATAGCTAAATAATGCCAAATTGGTTAATTTGTGAAATAATTAAATCCTAATAGGATCAAAAGTGATATATTGAGCTGGGTAATATTTTGAAATTATTTATGATATAATTTATGAATAACTATCGAATATAAAGTACTGAATAAATTGGAAAATAATTGATAAAAAATATGGGAAAATTATGAAGAAATTCCCATTGTTGTAAAAACTGATTTTGAAGGTATATGTGTAAATTAAAAAATAGTTTGGGGAAAAATTGGGTATCAACAGCTGCCCCTCTTTACCCGGGAAGGATGGAAGAGTTGTCGGGTAAAGACATGATGGCCAATTTTGCCCGAGTGAAATGGTTTGAAGAGATTTAGGCCGCACCTTGGTTTCTGAGTTGGCTACATATCCTTGGTTTACAGGAATCAAGCCATATGTAGTTCCGGAGTCATCGGCGAAGTATACCGATGAAGCTTTACAAGAAAGGACGCAATGTATGGGGTTGGGTGAATAAACGACTTACGGGAATGGTTAGGGGAACTAGAGAGGGATGGCCGTTCCTCGCCGGATTACTTGAAAATAGACGATACAAGCATATATTGTGCGTAATTTAAACATGATGCAAGTTCCCGTTGGACTATGAATGTTGTCTTTGGACGGTTAAGGATGACGTCTTCAGACCATGATGTCCTGGGCCATGGATTGCTTGATGCAGGATGAGGCCATGAAATGACGTTCTCGGGCTATGAGGATGGTGCCTCCGAACCATGACGCTTTTGAATAATGATATGCAAATGATTAAAAGAGATCCTCAGGCCATGACATGGTGTTCTTGGGCCATGAAGATGGTGCCTTCGAACGATGACGCCTTTGGATAAGTTGGCGATATTTCAGCCCATGAAGATGCAATAGTATGATGTTGACAAGACAGAGCTTAGTCTTTCGTATTGAAAGGGTAGAGCTTTGCTCGAAAGCAAAGCAAAGTAAATAGTGCTTGAGACAGCGGTTAGTCTCGAAAAAGTAAATTGGAGGCAGAGCTTAGCCTCGAAAGGCAGAAAAGTAGCCTTATGCAAAGATGCAGATGGAGACAGTGCTTAGTCTCGGAAGTCAGAATAATAGCCTTATGCAGGATGCGAATGCAGATGGAGACATGGTTTAGTCTTAAAAGGCAGTAGATGGAGACAATGCTTAGTCTCGTAAGGCAGAATAGTAGCCTTTTGCGATGTAGATGGAGACAATGCTTAGTCTCAGAAGGCAGAATAGTAGCCTTATGCGATGTAGATGCAGATGGAGACAACGTTTAGTCTCGAAAGGCAGAAAGGTAGCCTTATGCAGAGATGCGAATGCAGATGGAGACAACGTTTAGTCTCGAAAGGCAGAAAGGTAGCCTTATGCAGAGATGCGAATGCAGATGGAGACAACGTTTAGTCTCGGAAGGTAGAAAGGTAGCCTTATGCAGGGATGCAGATACAGATGGAGACAACATTTAGTCTCGAAAGGCAGAAAGGTAGCCCTATGCAGAGATACGAATGCAGATGGAGACAACATTTAGTCTTGAAAGGCTGAATAGTAGCCTTGTGCGATGTTGATGGAGACAGTGCTTAGTCTCGGAAGGCAGAATAGTAGCCTTATGCGATGTAGATTGAGACAATTCATAGTCTCGAAAGGAAGAATAGTAGCCTTATGCAAGGATGCAGATGCAGATGGAGATAGCGTAAGGTCTCGGAAGGCAGAAAGGTAGCCTTATGCAGGATGCGACTGCAGATGGAGATAGCGTTTAGTCTCGAAAGGCATAAAGGTAGCCTTATGCAGAGATGCGAATGCAGATGGAGACATCGTAAAGTCTCGGAAGGCAGAAAGGTAGCCTTATGCAGGGATGCAGATGCAGATGGAGACAACATTTAGTCTCGGAAGGAAGAAAGGTAGCCTTATGTAGAAAATGAAATGACAATAGGAATTGTTAGCCGATAGCAGATTGCAACATTGTGATTGTGGAGCATTATTTGTATTGATAATAGACGCCGGCAAGTGTGATGGTTTCGAGAATTGTGATTTTGAACTGGTTTGCTCTTTGTGTGGACATCAAACTTTGGCATTTGCAATTGTGATGAAGATTGTGACTTCTCTGCGTGTTTGTTCTTTGTGCCTGCATCCAAAGAAAAATTGTGAGTTTTGTAAATGGGG
>ML253220.1:30967-43284 GCA_005239495.1 Nicotiana undulata
GGGGGGGGGTTAATTCGTATCCCTGTTGGCTATGCTTGACTTGTTCGGCTTGCTCCGATGTTGCTGTCTGTGTCATTGGGGTAGCGTTGCTAAACAAGCTATTTCATGCATGATTTTGTAAAAGCATAATGTTTAATTTTAAAATAATTTTAGGATGAACCGACGATCGTGACGTGGTTCAAGACATTGCAGCCTCTCATGCTATGGAATTTTGAGGGTCCTCCTTAAATTCTGCCCAGTTTGGATGGGTGAATGCTTCTGACTGTTGCTCGTGCGGTGATCGGCTGAAATTTCTTCGGAATTTTGAGGATCCTCCTCAAAATTATTCCCCAGTTTCCAATTGCGGGGGAAAATGAAAATTTTATTGAATTGTGACCGAACCCATAGTGCTGCCTACGTATCCCCTCTTAAACGGGAATCAGGTCACGCGTAGTTCAATTTACAACATTGATAAAAGCATAAAGATTACACATAGTAGCGCTTGACTGCGTTTGAATTGATTGGTCTTGGCCAGACTTCTCCGTCCATTTCTGCAAGTATAAGTGCTCCTCCTGTCAGCACTCAGTGAACCATGTATGGACCTTGCCAGTTGGGGGAGAACTCCCCTTTTGCTTCATCTTGATGTGGAAAGATTTTCTTTACTACGAGCTGCCCTGGTGTGAACTGTCTCGGCTTGACTTTCTTGTTGAAGGCTCTGGACATTCTGTTATGATAGAGTTGACCATGGCAGACTGCATTCATTCTCTTTCTGTCTATGAGGGCTAGCTGCTCATAACGGTTCTTTACCCACTCTACGTCGCTGAGCTCAACTTCTTGTATAATCCTAAGAGATGGAATCTCAACTTCGGCAGGAATAACAACCTCTGTACACTAAACTAGCATATAGGGAGTTTCCCCTGTTGATGTGCGGACCGTGGTGCTATATCCCAACAAGGCAAATGATAGTTTCTCTTGCCACTGCTTGTGCTTTTCTATCATCTTCCTTAATATCATCTTGATATTCTTATTTATGGCTTCTATTGCTCCGTTCATCTGAGGTCTATAGGCTATATAGTTCTTGTGCCTAATTCTGAAAGTTTCACACATGGCTTTCATCAAGTCGCTGTTGAGATTGGAACCATTGTCGGTGATGATTGACTTTGGAACTCCGAATCGACAAACAATGCGGTCGCGGACAAAGTCTGCCACGACTTTCTTAGTCACTGCTTTGTAGGATGTTGCTTCGACCCATTTAGTGAAGTAATCAATCGCTACCAAGATGAACCTGTGTCCGTTGGAGGCGGTAGGTTCGATCGGTCCAATAACATCCATGCCCCAGGCTGCAAACGGCTAGGGTGAGCTTGTCGCATTAAGCTCGTTTGGGGGTCCCTTTATCATATCTGCGTGTATCTGACAACGGTGGCATTTCCGGACATACTGGATGCAGTCCGTTTCCATGGTCATCCAAAAGTAACCAGCTCGGAGTATCTTCTTTTCCAGAACAAAACCATTTATATGTGGACCGCAGGTCCCAACATGAATTTCCTGTAGTAGTTTTGATGCTTCTTTTGCGTCGACACACCTTAATAATCCCAAATCGGGAGTCCTCCTATACATGATTCCTCTGTTGTGAAAGAAATTGTTGGATAGTCTTCGAAGTGTGCGTTTCTGAGTGGGATTCACATGCTCTGGGTAATCTCATTTGCCAAATACTCCTTGATGTCATGAAACCAAGGATTTCTGTCCGCTTCCTCTTCAACATGGGCACAGTAAGCCGGCTGATTATGGATCTTTACTGGAATAGGATCAATGAAGTTCTTGTCCGGGTGATGGATCATTGAGGAAAAAGTAGACAATGCATCGGCGAACTCATTTTGAATTCTGGGAACATGCCAAAATTCTGTCTTCGTGAACCTCTTCCTTAATTCCTGCACGTGGTGCAGATACGGCAGTATCTTGGAATTCTTGGTTGCCCACTCTCCTTGTACCTGATGTACCAGCAAATCTAAGTCACCAATCACTAACATCTCCTGGACGTTCATGTCAATGGCCATGTTGAGCCCTAAGATACAGGCTTCATACTCTGCCATATTGTTGGTGCACGGAAATATGAGTTTGGCAGGCACCAGATATTGTTGACCAGTTTCCGATATCAAGACACCTCCAATTCCAACTCCCTTAAAGTTCACCGCTCAATCGAAAAACATTCTCCAACCGTCATAGGATTCTGCAATATCTTCTCCTATGAATGGCACCTATTCATCGGGAAAATATGTTTTCAGGGGTTCGTATTCTCCATCCACAGGGTTCTCAGCAAGATGGTCTGCCAGTGCTTGTCCCTTGACTGCCTTCTGAGTCACATAGACAATGTCGAACTCACTCAGCAGGATTTTCCACTTGGACAGCTTGCCATAGGGCATGGGCTTCTGAAAGATGTACTTCAAGGGATCCATCCTCGATATAAGATATGTTGTGTAGGCACAGAAGTAATGTCTTAGTTTCTGAGCTACCCAAGTCAAGGCACAACAGGTGCGTTTCAATAGAGAATACCGAGCCTCCTATGGAGTGAACTTCTTGCTGAGATAATAAATAGCATGCGCCTTCCATCCTGTTTCATCGTGCTACCCCAGAACGCAGCCGAAAGCTTCATCTAACACTGCAAGGTAGAGTAGTAAAGGTCTACCTGGTTCAGGTAGTACTAGGACTGGTGGTGTTGATAGGTATTCCTTAATTCTGTCGAAGGCCTTTTGGCAATCATTGGTCCATTTGGTTGCAGCGTCTTTCTTCAGCATTTTGAAGATCGGCTCACAGATAACTGTAGACTGTGCTATGAACCGGCTGATGTAGTTAAGACGTCCCAAGAAACTCATCACATCTTTTTTGTTCCTTGGCGATGGTAGTTCTTGAATGGCTTTGACCTTTGACGGATCCAATTCTATCCCTCGGCGGCTAACAATGAACCCAAGTAATTTACCGGCAGAAACCCCGAATGCACACTTCGCGGGATTCAGCTTCAAATTGTATTTCCGCAACCAACTGAAGAATTTCCTCAAGTCTGCTATGTGATTAGTGGATTTCTTGGACTTGACAATAACATCATCCACATATACCTCGATCTCCTTGTGAATCATGTCGTGGAAGATGGTGGTCCCCTCATATAGGTGGCCCCTGCATTCTTCAGACCGAATGGCATCATCTTGTAACAGTACACCCCCCACGGCGTAATGAAAGCCGTTTTCTCAGCATCTTCCTCATCCATCCAGATTTGATGATAACCAGCGAAGCAATCCACGAAGGATGTGTATGTTTGGTAAGGGGAAGTCGTCTTTTGGACTGGACCAGTTGAGATCTCGGTAGTCGACACAGACTCTGACCTTCCCGTCCTTCTTCGGTACAGGTACGATGTTGGCTAACCACGTCGGGTACTCAACTACCCTGAGAACCTTGGCGTTGATCTTTTTGGTAACTTCTTCCTTGATTTTCAAACTCATGCCGGGTTTGAACTTTCTGAGCTTTTGTTTTACCGGCGGACACATTGGATTGGTTGGAAATTTGTGAGCCACAATAGACGTACTTAGACCAGTCATGTTATCATACGACCATGCAAATATATCCTCATATTCTTTTAGAAACTCTGTGTATTCTTTCTTTCCTGATGGTGACAAATGAATGCTGATGTGGGTCTCCTTGATGTTTTCTGAATCTCCCAGGTTGATAACTTCAGTCTCGTCCAGGTTGGACTTAGGTCTGTTCTCAAAGTTTTCAACTTCCTTGACAATCTCGTCATGTATGTCATCTTCTTCTGAATCTACGTCTGTTTGCTGCGTTGTCTCGTTGCATGTCACAGTCATTGAATCATCAAGACAAGTAATAGCAGTGCTGTATAGGTAAAGTAATGAGAGAAAAATGATAGCAATAAGTATTTATTTTACAAGAAAAAATGAAAATGCTTATGATAAATTGAATAATTGTTTTGAACATTTTAAGATCTTGTTGCAGGAATTAAAATGCGAAAAAAAAATCATTCTGTGAGAAAAACAATGGATAGTGCTTGGTTTAGCCTTGCTACCCCGAGGCTCGTCGGGCTTTGGTTGTCCTGACAGTCCAATTCTTGAGGTATGTCCCTCTTCTCACAGCCTGTATGGAAGGGCCTTCCTCCTCCTCCTCCTCGAGAATAACGCAGCAGTCCATATCACTGTCCTCCAGAAACAAGTTCCTTATTGCTGCAAGTGCTTCTTCTTCGTCTAATCCATAAATAATGCTGGCCTATTGGAAGGTCTGCTCCAGATGCGGTATTGGCTGCTCCAAAGGGTAGTAAGGACCGCGCCAAGGTGGCTACCAGTCGTTATACTCTTGCCAAGTATAGTCGTACCCCAGACCAAACGTGTTGCCATGGCTTTTGATATTGATAGGTTTGGAGATTCCTTGGAGGTTCTTGCCGAGCCCTTTTCCAGGCTCGTACCCACACCAGTTTAGTATACTCTCGATTTTGCTATTCCACCATTTTTCCTTGTCGATATCATTGACCCGTTCAATGTGGTGGTAAGTTTCTCCACCAAACTTTCTTCTTCCTTCGATCACTGGAATAGTCTGGCGATTGTAAATAAGGTTGCTACCATCGCCATGAATAATCACCTCTTGGTGGTTCCACTCGAACTTCACTGCCTGATGTAATGTTGACGCTACGTCCCCAGCAACATGGATCCAGGGTCGTCCTAATAACAGGTTGTGGGACTCTGGCACATCTATCACTTGGAAGTCAACCTCGAACCAAGTTGGTCCCATTTGCAGGCATAGGCTTATATCACCAATGGTGGACCTTTGAGATCCATCGAAAGCTTTCACATTGATTGCCCCATACTTTATCTCATGCAGCCCTTTACCCAATTTCTTGAGTGTTATCAATGGATAGATGTTAAGACTAGATCCTCCATCGATCAGGATTCTGGTGATGAAATAATCCTCGCATTGCACAGTGATGTCCAGTGCTTTGTTATGGCCCAGCCCTTCAGGAGGCAGCTGGTCCTCATGGAAAGTGATCTTGTGGCTTTCCAACACTTGGCCCACCATATTGCCTATTTCTCAACTAGTGATGTTTTTCGGCACATACGCTTCGTTCAACACCTTCAACAAAGCACTCCTGCGTGTCTAGGAATTTTGTAGCAAAGAGAGGATGGATATTTGTGCTAGCGTCTTGTTCATCTGGTCGATGACTGAATACTCCTTAGCTTGTACTTTCCTCCAAAGGTCATCTGGTCCTGTCTCAATAAGGGGAGGCCGGTTGGAAGCCTGCTTGCTTTATTTGTCCAGATGTTCAGGGGTATAGACTCTGCCAGTTCTTGTCATACCCTGCGATGCGACAACTTCTTCAGTCTTTATCTTACCTTTCCTTCTCGCCTCGGTTGTTGAATCCCAAGGGATAGCATTTGTATAGAAGAGCGGCGTTGTCGACATCGCCACTGGAATTGGTGCGACTATCCTTACTTCAACTGGAGTGGTATGCACAAGACTTGTTTGAGTTAACCCACGGAGAAGGGTTCTCCGGGGTGACAGCAGGGATAAGTGTGACATAACCAGCAACTTTGAGCTTCTCATACAACTGGTCAATGGGTTCAGCGATGTCGGTGTACTGTTTTGGAGGTGTGCGATTAAAATTAGGACGATGTCTAGGGAAGTTTTGACGGGTAGGGGGTGATTGGTAATGAGATGGCTGAGAATTTTAAGTGTGGTAGACTTGAGCGGGTTGTGAGTATCTGGGTGAAGTAGGTTGATATGTAGGTGGTGGAGATTGGTAGGCGGGTGGTGGAGCTTGGTAAGTGGGTGGTGGAGCTTGGTATGAAAGTGAAGGTGCTTGGTAGTTTGGGGTTGGCTGATATGTGAGTGGAGGTGTTGGATAAGTTTGGTATTTGAGTAGGGATTTGGCTCTTCGTGAAACCATTACAGCTCCCACGTATCTTTTCTTGGACACACCATCGGACTGTATAGCCTTGTTTGTGGCTTGCAAGGCTTCAAAATTCGTACCATACCGCTCTTAATACCTTCTTCAATCCGCTCGCCTAATTTGATAATGTCGGAGAACTTGTGGTTCTCAATCATCATCAACCGTTCATAGTACTGTGGGTCCTGGGCTCGGACAAAGAACTTGTTCATATGCTCCTCTTCCAAGGCGGGTCTGACATTTGCACCTTCGGACCTCCAGCGAGTAGCATACTCGCGAAATGTCTCTGTGGGTTTCTTCTTTCAGTTCTGGATATTGAACACATCTGGTGCGTTCTCTGTGTTGAATCTAAATCTATCCATAAAGTCATATGCCATGCTTACCCAGTTCGACCACTTCTTGGGATCTTGGCTGATGTACCAAGACAATGCATCTCCTTTCAAACTCTTCATGAACAGCTTCATGCGAATCCTTTCATCCTTTCCTACGCCAACCAACTTATCATAATAGGTCCTTAGATGGACGCTCGGATCACCAGTACCGTCAAACATCTCGAACTTTGGAGGTTTATACCCCTCGGGCAGTTCGACATCAGGTTGTATGCAAAGGTCTTCATAATTCAGCCCTTCGACTCCCTTGATTCCCTCGACACCTTGAACCCGGTTGGCAGCTGCCTAAGTTCTTTGGCCAAGTTCTTGATAAGCAGGTACTTTTCATCAGACTCGGGCGTGTCTGGGATATGTGAAATGGAGTGTGGCACGGTTTCCACGTAGATGAGATTATTATAGGCATGGAAATGGTCCTTTGTGGTGTTTTGAGGTTCTGGTATAAGTAGTGGAGTGTTGTTTGAGGTATGGAAAGTATTGCATTGTGTTGGGAGAGTTTGGTTCTTTGGCAGAGTGGTGTGATGGTGAGGTGTGGGATGATTCTGTTGTCTTGGGATATTTTGTGGAGGTGTAGGGTTTTGAGCGTTTGGGAAGTTCATGTCCGGGACGTTAAGGGAAAATGACAGGTTGGCCAGATTGCGAACCTGATCAAGTTCTTCTTGAAATTTCAGCAATTTCTGTTCCAGTGGTGACATGTTCTCATTTAGGACTCGAATACCCTGGCCATCTGTGGCCTCTACCCGTTCAACCATGTTCTCCTTACTGGCATTACTGGATTCTTCCATCTTACTCTTGCCTTTGTTCTTGCCTTTAGGGGGGCTAGGAGGAGGAGTAGGTGGAGGGCCCTTGGATCTTGTGCGATAAGCTGATGATTCCAAAGTGCACAAACTAACCTTTGGGGAGGGGAATAATAAAGAAAAAGAAACAAAAACAAAAGGTAGCCAAGTCAGTGAAGATTATGAAAAAGTATTGCAGTATTTAAACACATAGCGCGGGAATGTAAATCGCCTCCTAATTTGGGGACCTCTTTTGTGTCCGAGGTAGGCCTAGCGACAAATTGATTTGGAGAACTTAAAATGCTAAATGCCTCATTTTATTGCTAAGAAATAGACGAATCCCAAAACGACACTAAATAAACAGGAAGTAAAGGTCACTAATGGCCATTGGCCTTATTACATCAATAAAGCGAAAAAGTAAATTCCTATCTACTTGGTCCCAAAAGAACCTTCCCCATACACGACATCCTTGATTCCCTCGAATAGATTCCCTAGCTCGCGGAGTCCTAGCAGTAGCTATGATTTGGATAGACGTCCACATTCGGTCCCCTCAGCTCATGTTATTAGGCTGGATGTCCAGGAGGGATGGTAGATTTCCCAGGTATTTCTTGACGAGGGTTTTGTCACTAGAATGCAGATCTTCCCACCAACTCAGCAATTTTGGGTGGATGTTGGAGACCATGCCGAACCTGGGGACTTCGTGCCTCATATTTCTGCAAGGCAAACAAGGTTAGACCCTTACCCCCACCAGACTCGACTATTTAATATCAACAATTAGCATGAAGCATTTAGTTCTCCAAATAAATGCACAGAACGTGATGATGTCTGTTTGGGTTTAGGGAAACCCAGTGGAGTTTGGACAAGGGTATCTTAAAAGCTATCGTGCGGACAACACTTTAGCTCGACTAGGTTTGACCATGATGCATGCAACAATATGATAGAGTGAGGTTTCTATGGGGTTTTAGACTGGTACCCTTGAGCGGACAACTCAAGGGGGAAAGGCACGGAACCGTCGACTGCACCGCTGATCGACTAGTTTTACCGCAAATAAGCCTTTCCAAATTTAGGGGTAATAATATAGGAAGAGCGCAACCACTCATCAAGCGTTGCTATAGTATTTGTTTTGCACGAGTGGAGTATGAATGTTGAGCATGATTATGCAATACTAAGAATTAAAAGCAAATTGTCATGTATTTGCACGGTAAGAAAGCGGTAAATACAACAGTTATGATTTAAAGCGGTTACAAAAGAAAACAAAGAAACATGTCAGTTTCGTTTTGGGGAAGTGTAAGTACTTGAAGGAAATAAACAATTAATTCCACATATAAGGGAAGAGGAAATGGTGCAAATATTTAAGCAAAGTACAAATTCACGAAGCAATTTGAAATGGTAAAAGCTTATATTCCCCAGCAGAGTCGCCCTGCTGTCGCGCCCCCCTTTTTCCTCGCGGAGATAGGGTTCATGACATTTTGGTTAAGACAACTATTTCCTTTTGGGAAAGGGGTTTGTGTTTTTGAGAGTCACCACCTAACGATTATTAAAGGTGCGTTAGGACACCAAAAGGGTTCATTTACAACTACGTTGTCAACCAGAGATAGGGTAAGGGCTTGAAATTAGCCTAAGGGGAAGGTGTAAGGCACCCCTCAGGATCCACCAGTGTGATTCCCGACCAAACAACTTTTGTTAATTTGTACAACTTTACCAAACAAACAAGTAGGGCTCAAATAAGAGGGGATTTAAGTCTAAGTACACAGATTTTGGAAACAATTAATGAAAAGGGTTTGATTTTGGAAAGAGTTACAATCTACGCATGTGAAAGTAAAGGGTATACTAGGTTTATAATATGGATCACATCAATGCAATACCCGGTATGACACTCCTCAGAGAGGGGCTACACGTGGTATTAGCGCACCGGTCATCATATCCATATTCTACCCTTTCCCACCCCGTGAAGGTAATTAAAGCACGTATTGGTCACGAACTCTATTGCATGGTGTTACCCGGTCCTCTCCTATTAGTATTGGAGGAAATTAGGACTGCTATCCTAAAAAGGGAGGTTTATAGGTATACCCTTAGGTTTTAAAGGTAAAAATGCTAAGGCGACATATAATAAACAAGTAGGACTTGCAAGTACGGAAGAGCATGTAAAACAGATGGAGGCTCAAGTATTCCTCCACATGTATTGCACATAAACAACATGTCTCATACACAAATTAAGGTCCAAATTCAGTTCCTAAGCATGGTGTCTAAATGATAATAGCATAATCAGTTTTTATTACATAACTCAGAGAGGAAGTCCTAACCAGGCTTGCCTACTGATTTTTAATATGCTGATAGTTAACATAGTCACACAAAAAAAGATCTGGTTTTATTTTCTTGTAGTTGATTACCTAAGGCCTGCCTAGGTGTAAAATAACATGCAATAGTTGTACAGATTTGTTAAGGGTTCCAGATTACCAATCCTAATAGCATGTGATTCTATGATGCATGATAACCTAAGCATGGATTTCTAAATGCATATGAAATCACAGTATTGTGCACAACTTCAGCATATGCGATATTTTAATAGGTTAACAGGATCTCTAAGTGCGTAAGCGTGGTAAAACATGATTACAACTTTGTTAATACAATTACTCTAAGGCAGGATTGCATTTTTCTGAAACTTGTTGACAGAATCACATAGTAACAACTTTTTGTTATTATCGTTAATCCTATGAACATGATTTCTAAGTGAGGAATGCATGATGATATGCTGAAATAAAGCCTAAGTAACATGGTATATAAATTCAAGGCATACTTGATATGTCATTCCTAAACATGGTTACTATTTCGCACGTAGAAAAGTAAACCCAGAAACATGATTTCTACCCATACTTATACTATAGCATGCATATTTCCCCATTTTCACTATCCAACCCCAGAATCGTTTTTACAAATAAGTATTACAAGCCTCTGAATATGAATCACATAATTAAAATAGGAAAATAAGAAGTTAGCTATAGGGAGACTTCCATAATAGTCCCACGTTTCAAGATCCTTAATGCAATGTACTGTTATTTCACAACCCTTCATAATCCGGGTGTGTCAGAGTTCCTTAAGGATCTCAGAGGATCCCGGGCAGTGCTCACAACCAGATTTCATATCCAAGCTGGAGTAAGTGCAGTGTGGAAGGGCCAGCTCTTGTGTGTCAAAGTTCAGAGGGAGATCAAGGGTCCCAAAGCAATGCTCACACAAAAAGGGCAGATCTTAATATCTAGGAGTATAATGAAATATGCTCATAGTTTGAGAAATTTAAGAGAACAGTAGTGAAAACAGTTTGAAAAGAGGAGAGACTTAGTAAAGACAAGTTTTTTTTAGAACAAAGGTTCAACTGATGAAACCAGTTTAGGGAAAACACCAGACTTAAAACGAAATAAAGCCAGCATCACATACAGGACCCAAGTGGACCAGCAATCACAAACAGGGGTGGGAGGTTTGAAGGACAAATACAGAGCCTGTGAAGCAGGCAGAAGCACTCATACAATCAGAAGTTCCCAAGATTCAAGGGGGGTCAGGGGTGTAACAAAGTATCAGAACATGTCAACACCAAACAACTAAGACTATGATAGAACTAATGTAGTAGTCACAGGCAGGGAGATTCACATAAGGAACAAATACTAAGTGTATAGATATACATTGGACTTTTACAAGTAAAGTGAGACTTAACATGTAGAGGAAACTCAGAAACTTAATTGCATGTTGAACATCAAAATAGTAAGTAAAAAGCATAGAAGGAATACAAAGAATTGTAATAGCAATAGAGGCATGTTGGTTTGAGGACTGAATTCTAAATTAGGACATACCAGTAGAGTGTAGAAAACAATAACACAAAGCTGAATGTAGGAGATGAATAATAGTTAGCCTTGGCTTGCAGCCGACTAACTCAGATCAGTAGTGAGTAGTACAGAAGAAGGGATATAGAGAGAGAGCAAGTTTAATTGTGAGAGAGAGTGCACAGATTAGTTTGTGTCTTTGTGTCGAAAAATAAGAGGTCGAGGTATTTATAGCTTTTAAAACAGTAGTAAATAAGGTGCAGATCAAAGTCAGGCAGTAATTAAAGGAATCAGAATCAATCAACACGAAATCAGTTTAAGTACTTCCCCTAATTAAGGGGTCAAATTTTAAATAGTCATAAACATGTAATCAATAAGGTAATTTCAGCATAGTAAAGTAAGAGACATGTGATCAACAAGGAAAGAAACCATAGGAGGTACATAAGGAAATGAATTTCAGCATAGTAAAAATATAAGGCATGTAATAGAGGCTAAGTTCAGAATATTCCAATTAAGGAAGGACTTAGGACTCAGTTTAACAGCATGGTTTGACCATAGAATAAGGTAAGAAAATACCCTAAGGGTTAAAATCAGTAAAAGGGTATCACACAAAATCAGTGAAGGATCCATCATAGAGATGCAGAGATTCAAAATAGCAAATAACACGGGTTTAGGAGAAATTACCATAAATTAGGAAAAATTACAAACCCTAATCACACAAAATTAGGGATTCACATAGGACATAGCAGATAATTAAAGGACTCCGCAGAATAAACATGGTATAATCGACCGAACAAGAATAAAAAATCTTAATGATCATAGTAGCAAGAAGAATAGTAGCAATTAGAGGGACTAACAGAACAAGCACAATATAAGCAAAAAAACAAAGAATCAGCAGGTCTAATAAGCAAAAAAATAGGGTAAAATCATAGAGACTTGAGAGGCTCATGAAGATCAAGCACGCATAAAGGTTTGACAAACGTATCACCAAAGAGACACTTAGAATCTAGGATTAAAACTGAAAACTTAGGTTTTTAGCAAAAAAGTAAATCAGACCAAAAGAGAAAAAGGTTTAAACAATGATGACATGATAAAAATCACACGATAATGCTAGAAATCAGAAAGGAAAACTTGTTTTGAAAATGGTTTAGGAACCCTTTTTTGAAAAGATGAAGAACCGTTAGGGAAAAAGGATCAAAGGAACCCTATATATGCATAGATCTAAAACAGATCTAAAGAAATCGGAAGACCTTAAGTTTTAGGGTTTCAGAGAACCCAAAGAGAAAAGTGAGAAAACCTGAAAGTTTCAACGACCTTAGCCGGGGAGGGGGTCATAGATCTTACTCAGACGGCCGGAGGTGGGCGGAGATGGCATGAGAATCCCAGGGGTGAGTGAACCGCTCCAGGTTCATCTGAGGGCCTCAGG
>ML253220.1:43518-58693 GCA_005239495.1 Nicotiana undulata
TAGTCACCTAGGTTAATTAAGGTAAGAATCCATCTGGGCCGTTGATTTAAATTGATCAACGGCTCAGATTGATCGAGGGATTGAGCCGGGTAGAATTTTAGGTCTGGGCTGGGTAATTGTGCTGGTTTTAATTGGGTTCGTGTTAAATTAAATAGGCTGAAATCCAAATTAAAGTGGCTACTTGTTAAATACCCATTTTAAAAATAGATATATAATTAATAAAATAGCCAATAATTATATGAAAATGAAATTAAGGCTAAATAGGTGAAATTAAGGTAATTAACTAATATAAAAAATAAAAAATGATTAATTATTGAATTTAAATAGTATAAAGTGTAAAAGTAGGCTATAACTGCAAAATTATTGTAATCATAGCTAAATAATACCAAATTGGTTAATTTGTGAAACAATTAAATCTTAATAGGATCATAAGTGATATATTGAGCTGGAAAATATTTTGAAATTAGTTATGATATAATTTATGAATAACTATCGAATATAAAGTACTGAATAAATTGGAAAATAATTAATAAAAAATATGGGAAAATTATGAAGAAATTCCCATTGTTATAAAAACTGATTTTGAAGGTATTGTGTAAATTAAAAAATAGTTGGGAAAAAATAGGGTATCAACAACTACCCCTTTTTACCCGGAAAGGATGGAAGAGTAGTCGGGTAAAGACATGATGGTCAATTTTGCCTGAGTGAAATGGTTTGAACAGATTTAGGCCGCACCCTGGTTCCCGAGTTGGCTACATCCCTGGTTTTACAGGAATCAGGCCATATGTAGTTCCGGAGTCATCGACGAAGTATACCGATAAAGCTTTACAAGAACGGACGCAATGTATGGGGTTGGGTGAATAAACGACTTACGAGAATGGTTAGGGGAACTAGAGCGGGATGGCCGTTGCTCGCCGGATTACCTGCAAATAGACGATACAAGCATATATTGTGTGTAACTTAAACATGATGCAAGTTCCCGTTGGACTATGAATGTTGTCTTTGGACGGTTAAGGATGACGTCTTCAGACCATGATGTCCTGGGCCACGGATTGCTTGATGCACGATTCGCAGGCCATGAAATGACGTTCTCGGGCTATAAGGATAGTGCCTCTGAACCATGACGCCTTTGAATAATGATATGCAAATGATTAAAAGAGATCCTCAGGCCATGACATGGTGTTCTATGGTCATGAAGATGGTTCCTTCGAATGATGACGCCTTTGGATAAGTAGGCGATATTTCAGCCCATGAAGATGCAATAGTATGATGTTGACAAGACATAACTTAGTCTTGCGTATTGAAAGGGCAGAGCTTAGCCCAAAAGTAAAGCAAAGTAAATAGTGCTTGATACAGCGGTTAGTCTCGAAAAAGTAAATTGGAGGCAAAGCTTAGCCTCGGAAGGCAGAAAAGTAGCCTTATGCAAAGATGCAGATGGAGACAGTGCTTAGTCTCGGAAGGTAGAATAGTAGCCTTATGTAGGATGCGAATGCAGATGGAGACAACGTTTAGTCTCGAAAGGCAGAATAGTATCCTTATGCGATGTAGATAGAGACAGTGCTTAGTCTTGGAAGGCAGAATAGTAGCCTTATGTGATGTAGATGGAGACAATGCTTAGTCTCGAAAGCATAATGGTAGCCTTATGCGATGTAGATGCAGATGGAGACATCGTTTAGTCTCGAAAGGCAGAAAGGTAGCCTTATGCAGAGATGCGAATGCAGATAGAGACATCGTTTAGTCTCGAAAGGCAGAAAGGTAGCCTTATGCAGAGATGCAAATGCAGATGGACACAATGTTTAGTCTCGGAAGGCAGAAAGGTAGCCTTATGAAGGGATGCAGATGCAGATGGAGACAATATTTAGTCTCGAAAGGCAGAAAGGTAGCCTTATGCAGAGATGCGAATGCAGATGGAGACAGTGTTTAGTGTCGGAAGGCAGAATAGTAGCCTTATGCGATGTAGATAAGACAATGCTTAGTCTCGGAAGGCAGAATAGTAGCCTTATGCGATGTAGATGGAGACAGTGCTTAGTCTCGGAAGGCAGAATAGTAGCCTTTTGCAAGGATGCAGATGGAGATAGCATAAGGTCTCGGAAGGTAGAAAGGTAGCCTTATGCAGGATGCGAATGCAGATGGAGACAACGTTTAGTCTCGAAAGTTAGAAAGGTAGCCTTATGCAGAGATGCGAATGCAGATGGAGACAACATAAAGTCTCGGAAGGCAGAAAGGTAGCCTTATGCAGGGATGCAAATGCAGATGGAGACAACGTTTAGTCTCGGAAGGCAGAAAGGTAGCCTTATACAGAACATGAAATGACAATAGGAATTTTTAGCTGATAGCATATTTCAACATTGTGATTGTGGAGAATTATTTGTATTGATAATAGACGCCGGCAAGTGTGATGGTTTCGAGAATTGTTATTTTGAACAGGTTCGCTCTTTGTGTGGACATCGAACTTTGGCATTTGCAATTGTGATGAAGATTATGACTTCTCTACGTGTTTGTTCTTTGTGCCTGCATCTAAAGAAAAATCGTGAGTTTTGTAAATGGGGGGGGGGGGGGGGGGGGTTCTTATTTTTCCGGCTTTTCTCTTNGACGCCGGCAAGTGTGATGGTTTCGAGAATTGTTATTTTGAACAGGTTCGTTCTTTGTGTGGACATCGACCTTTGGCGTTTCTGATGAAGATTGTGACTTCTCTGCGTGTTTGTTCTTTGTGCCTGCAGCCAAAGAAAAGTCGTGAGTTTTGTAAATGGGGGGGGGTTAGTTCATATCCCCGTTGGCTCTGCTTGACTTTTTCGGCTTGCTCCGATGTTGCTGTCTGTGTCATTGGGGTAGCGTTGCTAAACAAGTTGTTTCATGTATGATTTTGTAAAAGCATAATGTCTAATTTTATTATAATTTTGGGATGAACCGACGACCGTGACGTGATTCAAGACATTGCAGCCTCTAATGCTATGGAATTTTGAGGGTCCTCCTTAAAATTCTTCCCCAGTTTGGATCGGTGAATGCTTCTAACTGTTGCTCGTGCGGTGATCGACTGAAATTTCTTCGGAATTTTGACGGTCCTCCTCAAAATTCTACCCCAGTTTCCAATTGCGGGGGAAAATGAAATTTTTATTGAATTGTGACCGAACCCATAGGGCTGCCTACGTATCCCCTCTTAAACGGGAATCAAATCAGGCATAGTTCAATTTACAACATTGATAAAAGCATAAAGATTACACATAGTAGGGCTTGACTGCATCTGAATTGATTGGTCTTGGCCAGACTTCTCCGTCCATTTCTGCAAGTATAAGTGCTCCTCCTGTCATCACTCGGTGAACCATGTATGGACCTTTCCAATTGGGGGAGAACTTCCCTTTGGCTTCATCTTGATGTGAAAAGATCTTCTTTAGTACCAGCTGCCCTAGTGTGAACTGTCTCGGCTTGACTTTCTTGTTAAAGGCTCTGGACATTCTGTTCTGATAGAGTTGACCATGGCAGACTGCATTCATTCTCTTTCCGTCTATGAGGGCTAGCTGCTCATAACGGTTCTTTACCCACTCTGCGTCTCTGAGCTCAGCTTCTTGTATAATCCTTAGAGATGGAATCTCAACTTTGGTAGGAATAACAGCCTCTATACCATAAACTAGCATATAAGGAGTTTCCCCTGTTGATGTGCGGACCGTGGTGCTATATCCCAACAAGGCAAATGATAATTTCTCGTGCCACTGCTTGTGCTTTTCTATCATCTTCCTTAATATCTTCTTGATATTCTTATTGGCGGCTTCTACTGCTCAATTCATCTGAGGTCTATAGGATGTAGAGTTCTTGTGCCTGATTCTGAAAGTTTCACACATGGATTTCATCAAGTCGCTGTTGAGATTGGAACCATTGTCGGTGATGATTGACTTTGGAACTCCGAACCGACAAACAATGCGGTCGCGGACAAAGTCTGCCACGACTTTCTTAGTGACTGCTTCAACCCATTTAGTGAAGTAATCAATCGCTACCAAGATGAACCTGTGTCCGTTGGAGGCGGTAGGCTCGATCGGTCCAATAACATCCATGCCCCAGGCGGCAAACGGTAGGGTGAGCTTGCCGCATTGAGCTCTTTTGGGGGTACCTTTATCATATCTGCGTGTATCTGATAGTGGTGGCATTTCCAGACATACTGGATGCAGTCCGTTTCCATGGTCATCCAAAAGTAACCAGCTCGGAGTATCTTCTTTGCCAGAACAAAACCGTTCATATGAGGACCGCATGTCCCAGCATGAATTTCCTCTAGTAGTTTTGATGCTTCTTTTGTGTCGACACACCTTAATAATCCCAAATCGGGAGTCCTCCTATACAGGATTACTCCGTTGTGAAAGAAATTGTTGGATAGTCTTCGAAGTGTGCGTTTCTGAGTGGGATTCGCAACCTCTGGGTAATCTCCTTATCCTTTTGCCAAATACTCCTTGATGTCATGAAACTAAGGATTTCTGTCCGCTTCCTCTTCAACATGGGCACAATAAGCCGGCTAATTATGGATCTTTACTGGAATAGGATCAATGAAGTTCTTGTCCCGGTGTTGGATCATTGAGGACAAAGTAGCCAATGCATCGACAAACTCATTTTGAATTCTGGGAACATGCCAAAATTCTGTCTTCGTGAACCTCTTCCTTAATTCCTACACGTGGTGCAGATACGGCAGTATCTAGAATTCTTGGTTGCCCACTCTCCTTGTATCTGATGTACCAGCAAATCTGAGTCACCAATCACTAACAGCTCCTGGACGTTCATGTCAATGGCCATGTTGAGCCCTAAGATACAGGCTTCATACTCTCCCATATTGTTGGTGCACGAAAATCTAAGTTTGGCAGACACCGGATAGTGTTGACCAGTTTTCGATATCAAGATATCTCTAATGCCAACTCCCTTAAAGTTCTCCGCTCCATCGAAAAACATTCTCCAACTGTCATAGGATTCTGCAATATCTTCTCCTATGAATGACACCTCTTCATCGGGAAGATATGTTTTCAGGGGTTCGTATTCTCCATCCATAGGGTTCTCAACAAGATGGTCTGCCAGTGCCTTTCCCTTGACTGCCTTCTGAGTCACATAGACAATGTCGAACTCACTCAGCAGGATTTGCCACTTGGCCAGCTTGCCAGTGGGCATGGGCTTCTGAAAGATGTACTTCAAGGGATCCATCCTCGATATAAGATATGTTGTGTAGGAATAGAAGTAATGCCTCATCTTTTAAGCTACCCAAGTCAAGGCACAACAGGTGCGTTCCAATAGAGAATACCGAGCCTCGTACGGAGTGAACTTCTTGCTGAGATAATAAATAGCATGCGCCTTCCTTCCTGTTTCATCGTGCTTCCCCAGAACGCAGCCGAAAGCTCCATCTAACACTGCAAGGTAGAGTAGTAAAGGTCTACCTGGTTCAGATGGTACTAGGACTGGTGGTGTTGAAAGGTATTCCTTAATTCTTTCGAAGGACTTTTGGAAATCATTGGTCCATTTGGTTGCGGCGTCATTCTTCTGCATCTTGAAGATCGGCTCACAGATAACTGTAGACTATGCTATGAACCGGTTGATGTAGTTAAGACGTCCCAAGAAATGCATCACATCTTTTTTGTTCCTTGGCGATGGTAGTTCTTGAATGGATTTGACTTTTGACGGATCCAGTTCTATCCCTCGGCGGCTGACAATGAACCCAAGCAATTTACCGGCAGGAACCCCGAATGCACACTTCGCGGGATTCGGCTTCAAATTGTATTTTCGCAACCTATTGAAGAATTTCCTCAAGTTTGCTATGTGATTAGTGGCTTTCTTGGACTTGACAATAACATCATCCACATATACCTCGATCTCCTTGTGAATCATGTCGTGGAAGATGGTGGTCATAGCCCTCATATAGGTGGCCCCTGCGTTCTTCAGACCGGATGTCATCATCTTGTAACAGTACACCCCTCACGGCGTAATGAAAGTCGTTTTCTCAGCTTCTTCCTCATCCATCCAGATTTGATGATAACCAGCGAAGCAATCCACAAACGATTGTAGCTCATGCTTGGCGCAATTGTCAATCAGGATGTGTATATTTGGTAAGGGGAAGTCGTCTTTTGGACTGGCCCGATTGAGATCCCGGTAGTCGACACAGACTCTGACCTTCTCGTCCTTCTTCGGCACAGGTACGATGTTGGCTAACCACGTCGGGTACTCAACTACCCTTAGAACCTTGGCGTTGATCTGTTTGGTAACTTCTTCCTTGATTTTCAAACTCATGTTGGGTTTGAACTTTCTGAGCTTTTGTTTTACCGGAGAACACATTGGATTGGTTGGAAATTTGTGAGCCACAATAGACGTTCTTAGACCAGTCATGTCATCATACGAACATGCAAATATATCCTCATATTCTTTTAGAAATTCTGTGTATTCTTTCTTTCCTGACGGTGACAAATGAATGTTGATGCGGGTCTCCTTGACGTTTTTTGAATCTCCCAGGTTGATAACTTCAGTCTCGTCCAGATTGGACTTAGGTATGTTCTCAAAGTTTTCAACTTCCTTGACAATCTCGTCATGTATGTCATCTTCTTCTGAATCGACATCTGTTTGCTGCGTTGTCTCGTTGCATGTCACAGTCATTGGTTCATCAAGTCAAGTAATAGCAGTGCTGTATAGGTAAAGTAATGAGAGAAAAATGATAGCAACAAATATTGATTTTATAAGAAAAATTGAAAATGCTTATGATAAATTGAATAATTGTTTTGAACATTTGAAGATCTTGTTGCAGGAACTAAAATGCGAAAAAGAAAATCATTTTGTGAGAAAAACAATGGATAGTTCTTGTTTTAGCCTTGCTACCCCGAGGCTCGTCGGGATTTGTCCTGACAGTCCAATTTTTGAGGTATGTCCCTCTGCTCACAGCCTGCATGGAAGGGCCTTCCTCCCCCCCCTCCTCGAGAATAACGCAGCATTCCATATCACTGTCCTCCAGAAACAAGTTCCTTATTGCAGCAAGTGCTTCTTCTTCGTCAAGGTCTGCTCCAGATGCGGTACTGGCTTCTCCAAAGGGTAGTAAGGACCGCGCCAAGGTGGCGAACAATCGTTATACTCTTGCCAAGTATAGTCGTACCCCAGACCAAAATTGGTGCCATGGCTATTGATCTTGATAGGTTTGGAGATTCCTTGGATGTTCTTGCCGAGCCCTTTGCCAGGCTCATACCCACTCCAGTTTAGTAAACTCTCAATTTTGCTATTCCACCATTTGTCCTTGTCGATAGCATTGACCCGTTCAATGTGGTGGTAAATTTCTCCACCCAGCTTTCTTCTCCCTTCAATCACCGGAATAGTTTGGCGATTGTAAATTGGGTTGCTACCATCGCCATGAATAATCATCTCTTGGTGGTTCCACTCAAACTTTACTGCCTGATATAATGTTGACGCTACGGCCCCAACAACATGGATCCAGGGTCGCCCTAATAACAGGTTGTAGGACACTGGCACATCTATCACTTGGAAGTCAACCTCGAACCAAGTTGGTCCCATTTGCAGGCATATGCTTATCTCACCAATGGTGGACCTTTGAGATCCATCGAAATCTTTCACATTGATTTCCCCATCCTTTATCTCATGCAACCCTTTACCCAATTTCTTGAGTGTTATCAACGAACAAATGTTAAGATTGGATCCTCCATCGATCAGGATGCTGGTGATGAAATAATTTTCGTATTTCACAGTGATGTGCAGTGCTTTCTTATGGCCCAGCCCTTCAGGAGGCAGCTCGTCCTCATGGAAAGTGATCTTGTGGCTTTCCAATACTTGGCCCACCATATTGGCCATTTCTCCACTAGTGATGTTGTTCGGAACATACGCTTCGTTCAACACCTTCAACAAAGCACTCTTGTGCGTCTCGGAATTCTGTAGCAAAGAGAGGATGGATCTTTGTGCAGGCGTCTTGTTTAGCTGGTCGATAACTGAATACTCCTTAGCCTGTACTTTCCTCCAAAGGTCATGTGGGCCTGTCTCAATAAGGGGAGGCCGGTTGGAAGCCTGCTTGCTTGATTCGGCAAGATGTTCAGGGGTATAGACTCTGCCAGTTCTTGTCATACCCCGCGATGCAACAACTTCTTCAGTCTTGATCTTGCCTTTCCTTCTCGCCTCGGCTGTTGAATCCTAAGGGATAGCATTTGTATAGAAGGGCGGCGTGGTCTACATCGCCACTGGAATTGGTGCGGCTATCCTTACTTCAAATGGAACATGTGCCTTGGGTGGAAAGACTGCAACCTCAAATGGTGCAGGTGAATTTGTCGGAGACACGAACTCAACTTCAATCGGTACTGGTATCTTTGCGGGTGGTGCTGCTTAAAACTCAAGAGGTATGGACATATTTACCTCACCATCCTCAGACGGTTGAATCTGGACTATGATCGGGTTTAGAGTGACTGCTGGTTTCTTTGGATCATCGTCTTCTGCGATCAACCCGATTGATTCCTCGGGGTCCCAATCATCTTCTATTTCGATCATGTGGATACCTCCACCCTTATGGCCAGGCAAAGAATCGTTGAGGACATTCGGAGCGAGATCTTTTTCCACAATGATCTTGTTATCAATAGGGGACTGTATCTTGTGTTTCAAAGAGCGACATTCATCGATGGTGTGCCCCTTCGTGCCAGAGTGGTATGCACAGGACTTGTTTGAGTTCACCCACTAAGAAGGGTTCTCCGGGGTGACAGAAGGGATAGGTGTGACATAACCAGCAGCTTTGAGCTTCTCATACAGTTGGTCGATGGGTTCAACGATGGCACTGTACTATTTTGGAGGTCTGCGATCAAAATTAGGACGAGATCTAGGGAAGTTTTGACGGGTATGAGGTGATTGGTAATGAGATGGATGAGAATTGTAACTGTGGTAGACATGAGCGGGTTGTGAGTATCTGGGTGAAGTAGGTTGATATGTAGGTGGTGGAGATTGGTAGGCGGGTGGTGGAGCTTGGAAAGTGGGTGGTGGAGCTTGGTAAGTGGGTGGTAGAGCTTGATAATGTCAGAGAACTTGTGGTTCTCAATCATCATCAACCGTTCATAGTATTGTAGGACCTGGGCCCGGACAAAGAACTTGTTCATCTTCTCCTCTTCTAAGGCAGGTCTGACCTTAGCAGCTTCGGACCTCTAGCGAGTAGCATACTCGCGAAAGTTCTCTGTGGGTTTCTTCTTCAAATTCTGGATATTGAACACATCGGGTGCATTCTCTGTGTTGAATCTAAATCTGTCAATAAAGTCAGATGCCATGCTTACCCAGTTCGACCACTTCTTGGCATCTTGGCTGATGTACCAAGACAATGCATCTCCTTTAAAACTCCTTGTGAACAGCTTCATGCGAATCCTTTCATCCTTTCCTACGCCAACCAGCTTGTCACAATAGGTCCTTAGATGGACCCTCGGATCACCAGTACCATCAAACATCTCGAACTTTGGGGTTTGTACCCCTCGGGCAGTTCGACATTAGGTTGTATGCAAAGGTCTTCATAATTCAGCCCTTCGACTCCCTTGATTCCCTCGACACCTTGAACCCGGTTGGTCAGCTTCCTATGTTCTTCGACTAAGTTCTTGATAAACAGGTCCTTTTCATCAGACTCGGGCGTGTTTGGGATAGGTGGAGTGGAGTGTGGAACGGTTTCCACGTAGATGGGATTGTTATAGGCGTGGAAATTGTCCTTTGTGGGGTTCTGAGGTTCTAGTATAAGTAGTGGAGTGTTGTTTGAGGTATGGCAAGTATTGCATTGTGTTGGGAGAGTTTGGTTCTTTGGCGGAGTGGTGTGATGGTGAGGTGCAGGATGATTCTGTTGTCTTGGGATATTTTGTGGAGGTGTAGGGTTTTGAGCATTTGGGAAGTTCATGTCCGAGACGTTAAGGGAAAATGACAGGTTGGCCAGATTGGGAACCTGGTCAAGTTCTTCTTGAAATTTAGCAATTTCTGTTCCAATGCGGACATGTTCTCATTTAGGACCCGAATAACCTGGCCATCAGTGGCCTCTACCCATTCAACCATGTTCTCCTTCCTGGCATTGATGGATTCTTCCATCTTACTCTTGCCTTTGTTCTTGCCTTTAGGGGGACTAGGAGGAGGAGTAGGTGGAGGGCCCTTGGATCTTGTGCGATAAGCTGATGATGCCAGAGTGAACAAACTAACCTTTAGGGAGGGGAATAATAAAGAAAAAGAAACAAAAACAAAAGGTAGCCAAGTCAGTGAAGATTATGAAAAAGTATTGCAGTATTTAAACACAAAGCACGGGAATGTAAATCGCGTCCTAATTTGGGGACCTCTTTTGTGTCCGAGGTAGGCCTAGCGATAAATTGATTTGGAGAACTTAAAATGCTAAATGTCTCATTTTATTGCTAAGAAATAGACGAATCCCAAAACGACACTAAATAAACAGGAAGTAAAGTCACTAATGGCCATTGGCCTTATTACATCAATAAAGCAAAAAGTAAATTCCTATCTACTTGGTCCCAGAAGAACCTTCCCCAGAGTCGGCATCCTTGATTCCCTCGAATAGATTCCCCAGCTCGCGGAGTCCTAGCAGTAGCTATGCTCTGGCTAGATGTCCACATTCGGTCCCCTCAGCTCGTGTTATTAGGCTGGATGTCCAGGAGGGATGGTAGATTTCCCAGGTATTTCTTGACGAGGGTTTTGTCACTAGAATGCAAATCTTCCCACCAACTCAGCAATTTTGGGTGGATGTTGGAGGCCATGCCGAACTTGGGGACTTCGTGCCTCATATTTTTGCAAGGCAAACAAGGTTAGACCCTTACCCCCACCAGACCCGACTATTTAATATCAACAATTAGCATGAAGCATTTAGTTCTCCAAATAAATGTACAGAACGTGATGATGTCCGTTTGGGTTTAGGGAAACCCAGTGGACTTTGGACAAGGCTTTCTTAAAAGCTATCGTGCGAACAACACTTTAGCTCGGCTAGGTTTGACTATGATGCATGCATAAATATGACAGAGTGAGGTTTCTATGGGGTTTTAGACTGGTACCCTTGAGCGTACAACTCAAGGGGGAAAGGCAAGAAACCGTCGACTGCACCGCTGATCGACTAGTTTTACCGCAAATAAGCCTTTCCGAATTTAGGGGTAATAATATAGGAAGAGCGCAACCACTCATCAAGCGTTGTTATAGTATTTGTTTGGCACGAGTGGAGTATTAATGTTGAGCATGATTATGAAATAATAAGCATTAAAAGCAAATTGTCATGTATTTGCACGTTAAGAATGCGGTAAATACAACAGTTATGATTTAAAGCGGTTACAAAAGAAAACAAAGAAACATTTCAGTTTCGTTTTGGGGAAGTGTAAGTACTTGAAGGAAATAAACAATTAATTCCACATAGAAGGGAATAGGAGAGGGTGCAAACATTTAAGCAAAGTACAAATTCACGAAGAAATTTGAAATGGTAAAAGCCTATAATCCCCAGCAGAGTCGCCATGCTGTCGCGCCCCCCGTTTTCCTCGCGGAGATCGGGTTCATGACATTTTGGTTAAGACAACTCTTTCCTTTTAGGAAAGGGGTTTGTGTTTTTGAGAGTCGTCACCTAACGATTTTTAAAGGTGCGTTAGGACACCAAAGGGGTTCATTTACAACTACGTTGTCAACCAGAAATAGGGTAAGGTCTTGAAATTATCCTAAGGGGAAGGTGTTAGGCACCCCTCAGAATCCACCAGTGTGGTTCCCGTCCAAACATCTTTTGTGAATTTGTACAACTTTAGCAAACAAACAAGTAGGGCTCAAATAAGAGGGAATTTAAGTCTAAGTACACAGATGGTTGGAAACAATTAATGAAAAAGGGTTTGATTTTGGAAAGAGTTACAGTCTAAGCATGTGAAAGTAAAGGGTATCCTAGGTTTATAATATGGATCACATCAATGCAATACCCGATATGACACTCCTCAGAGAGGGTCTACACGTGGTATTAGCTCACCAGTCATCATATCTATATTCTACCCTTTCCCACCCCGTGAGGGTAATTTAAGCGCGTATTGGTCACGAACTCTATTGCATGCTGTTACCCGTCCCTCTCCTATTAGTCCTGGAGGAAATTAGGACTGCTATCCTAAAAAGGGAGGTTTCTAGGTATACCCTCAGGTTTTAAATGTAAAAATACTAAGGCGACATATAATAAACAAGCAGGACTTGCAAGAAAGGGAGAGCATGTAAAGCAGATAGAGGCTCAAGTATTCCTCCGCATGTATTGCACATAAATAACATGTCTCATACACAAATTAAGGTCCAGATTCAGTTCCTAAGCATGGTGTCTAAATGATAATAGCAGAATCAATTTTTATTACATAACTCAGAGAGGAAGTCCTATCCAGGCTTGCCTACTGATTTTTAATATGCTGATAGTTAACATAGTCACACAGAAAAAGATCTGGTTTTATTTTCTTGTTGTTGATTACCTAAGGCTTGCCTAGGTGTAAAATAATATGCAACAGTTGTATAGATTTGTTAAGGGTTCCAAATTACCAATCCTAATAGCATGTGATTCTATGATGCATGATAACCTAAGCATGGATTTCTAAATGCATATGAAATCACAGTATTGTTCACAACTTCAGCATATGCGATATTTTAATAGGTTAACAGGATCTCTAAGTGCGTAAGCGTGGTAAAACATGATTACAACTTTGTTAATACAATTACTCTAAGGCAGGATTGCATTTTTCAGAACTTGTTGACAGAATCACATAGTAACAATTTTTTTTTTGTTATTATCGTTAATCCTATGAACATGATTTCTAAGTGAGGGCAATGCATGATGATATGCTGAAAGAAAGCCTAAGTAACATGGTATCTAAATTCAAGGAATACTTGATATGTTATTCCTAAACATGGTTACTATTGCGCACGTAGAAAAGTAAACCTAGAAACATGATTTCTACCCATACTTATACTATAGCATACATATTCTCCCATTTTCACTATCCAACCCCAAAATTGTTTTTACAAATAATTATTACAAGCCTTTGAATATGAATCACATAATTAAAACAGGAAAAGAAGAAGTTAACTATAGGGAGCCTTCCATAATAGGCCCACGTTTTCAAATCCTCAATGCCATGTACTGTTATTTCACAACCCTTCATAATCTGGGTGTGTCAGAGTTCCCTAGATTTCATAGCCAAGCTGGAGTAAGTGCAATGTGGAAGGGCCAGCTCTTGTGTGTCAAAGTTCAGAGGGAGCTCAAGGGTCCCAAAGCAATGCTCACACAAAAGGGGCAGATCTTAATATCTAGGAGTATAGTGAAATGTGCTCATAGTTTGAGAAATTTAAGAGAACAATATTGAAAAAAGTTTGAAAAGAGGAGAGACTTAGTAAAGACCAGTTGTTTTTATTAGAACAAAGGTTCAACTGATGAAACCAGTTTTGGGAAAACACCAGACTCAAAACGAAATAAAGCCAACATCACATACAGAACCCAAGTGGCCCAGCAATCACAAACAAGGGTGAGAGTTTTGAGGGACAAATACAGAGCCTGTGAAGCAGGCAGAAGCACACATATAATCAGAAGTTCCCAAGGTTCAAGGGGGTCAGGGGTGTAACAAAGTATCAGAACATATCAACACCAAACAGCTGAGACTATGATAGAACTAATGTAGTAGTCATATGCAGGGAGATTCACATGAGGAACATATACTAAGTGTATAGATATACATTGGTCTTTTACAAGTAAAGTGAGACTTAACTTGTAGAGGAAACTCAGAAACTTAATTGCATATTGAACAACAAAATAGTAAGTAAAAGCATAGAAGGAATACAAAGAATTGTAAAAGCAATAGAGGCATGTTGGTTTGAGGACTGAATTCTAAATTAGGACATACCAGTAGAGTGTAGAAAATAATAACACAAAGAAGAATGTAGGAGATGAACAATAGTTAGCCTTGGCTTGCAGCCGGCGAACTCAGATCAGTAGTGAGTAGCATAGAAGAAGGGATACAGAGAGAGCAAGTTTAATTGTGAGAAAGAGTGCACAGATTAGTTTGTGTTTGTGTGTCAAAAAATAAGAGGCCGGGGTATATATAGCTTTTAAAATAGTAGTAAATAAGGTGTATATCAAAGTCAGGCAGTAATTAAAGGAATCAGAATCAATCAACACGAAATCAGTTTAAGTACTTCCCCTAATTAAGGGGTTAAATTTCAAACGGTCATAAACATGTAATCAATAAGGTAATTTCAACATAGTAACTTAAGAGACATGTGATCAACAAGGAAAGATACCATAGGAGACACATAAGGAAATGAATTTCAGCATAGTAAAAGTATAAGGCATGTAATAGAGGCTAAGTTCAGAATATTCCAATTAAGGAAGGACTTAAGACTCAGTTTAACAGTCTGATTTGACCATAGAATAAGGTAAGAAAATACCCTAAGGGTTAAAATTAGTAAAATGGTATCACACAAAATCAGTGAAGGATCCATCATAGAGATGCAGAGATTCAAAATAGCAAATAACACGGGTTTAGGAGAAATTACAATAAATTAGGCAAAATTAGAAACCCTAATCACACAAAATTAGGGATTCACATAGGACATAGCAGATAATTAAAGGACTCCGCAGAATAAACATGGTATAATCGATCGAACAAGTATCAAAAATCTTAATGATCATAGTAACAAGAAGAATAGTAGCAATTAGAGGGACTAACAGAACAAGCACAATATAAGAAAAAAAAGAAAGAATCAGCAGGTCTAATAAGCAAAAAAATAGGGTAAAATCATAGAGACTTGAGAGGCTCATGAAGATCAAGCATGCATAAAGGTTTGACAAACGTATCATCAAAGACACACTTAGAATCTAGGATTAAAACTGAAAACTTAGGTTTTTAGCAAAAAAGTAAATCAGACCAAAAAGGGAAAAAGGTTTAAACAATGACGACATGATAAAAATCACATGATAATGCTAGAAATCAGAAAGGAAAACTTGTTTTGAAAAAGGTTTAGGAACCCTAGTTTGAAGAGATGAAGAATCGTTTAGGGAAAATGGAAAATCTTTAGGGAAAACATCAAAGGAACCCTAAATATGCATAGATCAATAACAGATCTAAAGAAATCAGAAGACCTTAAGTTTTAGAGTTTCAGAGAACCCAAAGAGAAAAGTGAGAAAACCTGAAAGTTTCAACGGCCTTAGACGGGGGGGGGGGGGGGGCAT
>ML253220.1:58734-69907 GCA_005239495.1 Nicotiana undulata
AAAAAAACGACAAAAGAGGAGATTCACCAGGGAGGGGGGGGGGGGGGGGGGGGTCATAGATCTTACTCAGACGGCAGGAGGTGGCCGCGGATGGCATGAGAATACCAGGGGTGAGTGAACCGCTCCAGGTTCACCTGAGGGCCCCAGGGTGTCATTAGACCGGCGTGGGGTGACGCAGTAGCCAAGAGATGATGAGAGGCCAAGGTTTCCGGCAGAGAAGTTGCCGAAGAAGATGAACGGACTACATCGGAGAAGGGAGGCAAGGGAAGGTTCTAGAGAGAACCAGAGGGAATGTGAGAGAATGAGAGACGGGGAAATGAGAAGGGGGGGGGGGGGAGTCACCTAGGTTAATTAAGATAAGAATCCCTCTAGGCCGTTGAATTAAATTGATCAACGACTCAGATTAATCGAGGGATTGGTCCGGGTAGAATTTTAGGTCTGGGCTGGGTAATTCGGCTGGTTTTAATTGGGGTGGGGTTAAATTAAATAGGCTGAAATCGAAATTAAATGGTTACTTGTTAAATACCCATTGTAAAAATAGATAAATAATTAATAAAATAGCCAATAATTATATAAAAATAAAATTAAGGCTAAATAGGTGAAATTAAGGTAATTAACTAATATAAAAAATGTAAAATGACTAATTATTGAATTAAAAAAGTATAAAGTGTAAAAGTAGGCTATAACTGCAAAATTATTGTAATTATAGCTAAATAATGCCAAATTGGTTAATTTGTGAAACAATTAAATTCTGATAGGATCAAAAGTGATATATTGAGCTGGAAAATACTTTGAAATTATTTATGATATAATTTATGAATAACTATCGAATATAAAGTACTGAATAAATTGGAAAATAATTGATAAAAAATATGGGAAAATTATGAATAAATTCCCATTTTTAAAAAAACTGATTTTGAAGGTATATGTGTAAATTAAAAAATAGTTTGGGGAAAAATTGGGTATCAACACGTGCACGAATTGAAAATTTGGAAAAATATTCCTTTTTAGGCAACTATTGAGTTGCGAAACTGCTTTTAAAGCATATGAGTTATAATATTATTATGTTTTGATATATTTGGGCTGTAAGCTATATTTGTGGTTTAGTGCCGATCTGTTTTAACCCCTTGGGGGCTATTTTACTGATATTCTCACTACTTTGAAACTACAATTTTACACTCATTCTTTCTTGTGAAATTGTTGACACTCTTATTTGATAATATTACTATTTCTTGAAATGAAATACTATTTTGGGTCGAGAACCCCATTTAATTCATGGCCCGAGTTGCATGCTGAGAGTGTATGACTGAGTGAGGCCGAGGGCCAATGTTGTGAGGATGTTATGATATGAGAGAGGCCGAGTGCCTGAGAGTGATTTATGCCATGATGTGGCTTGTTTATAGCGCTTGGGCTGTAGGAGCCCCTCCGAAGTCTGTACACACCCCCGGTGAGCGCAGGTACCAAGTGAGTGCGAGTGCCGAGTGATGAGTGATTGGGAGGCATGAGTGGCAGTGAGGTTGCCCGCGGGGCTGATACTGAGTGATGGTGAGGTGCTGAGGGAATTGTTACGAGTGATGATTATGGACCGAGGGGCAGTTTTATGATGATATTTTACTAAGCTTTGTATGATTCACTTCATTCTTCAAACTGATATTACTGAGAGTTTTACTGAGAAATATTGGAAAAATTATACTTGTTTCAAAGGATTTTGTGGAAAACTGGTTGTCGAACTTATGTATACTGTATTGAGACTTAATATTTTACTGTTTTGTGGATTTTTGTTTTGTGCTGTGTGTTTTATATACTTCAGACTGTGATTTATTTTCGTTACTACTGAGTTTTCGTACTCATCATTACTCCCTGCACCCCTGTGTGCAGATCCAGGTACTAATTCAGAGTAGTAGTCGTCCGAGTTCGTTGTCATCAGCGTTTTTGATTTTGAGGTAGTTGTCCAGCGTCCGCAACTTCTCCATTTCCCTTCCTTTATTAGTATTAGTATTTTATTCCTAGACATTGGTTATGACATTACTAGAGTTATATTTAATTCTTAGATACTCGTGATCCGTTGACTCCAGTCTTGGGGGATTTGTTTAGACTGTTATTTATTATTATGTTTGCTTAAAGACTTAGAGAAAATTTTATACTCAGTTTGCTGGTTATTATTGATCTTTGAGAAATTACATTTAAATAAATGTGTAGTTATGTGATGGTTGGCTAGCCTAGTTCCACGATAGGCGCCATCACGACCTGTTAGGATTGGGGTCGTGAAAAGTTGGTATCAAAGCTATAGGTTACATAGGACTCAACGGTCATGAGCAGGTTTAGTAGAGTCTTGCGGATCGGTACGGAGACGTCTGTATTTATCTTCGAGAGGCTGCAGAACCCTTAGGAAACATTCCATATTCTTGAATTCTTATCGTGCGAATCCATTTATTCAGCCAAAAGCGTAACTGTTTGAATTCCTTTCATGTATTCGAATGTGCACGTGAGCGCTTGGTATCAGTTGTGCGTCGTCGGCTTGTGACTTCCAAGGGTGATATGTGATTTTTAACATGTTAATAATGGGCCAGTCGGAAGGACTTGAGGCCGGATTTTGTCTGTGGCTTGAGTGTTGAGATTTCATTTGTGTGAGCACATGTGTTGGGGGACTTATATGTCCGTTTGTGTCCTTATTGATGGAACTTTGTGACTAGATGACTACATGGTGAGTGTGATCAGATAGTTAGATGTATTTAGGTTGTTTAATTGTGACCAGGATGAATTGGCGGGAGATGTGGCAAGAACCATTGATTATTTGACTTCTGTATTGAGTTAGAATATGGCTTCGAGTTATGAGTATTAAAGGACCTCTCGTGTAGTTTAGTTGTGGAGTGAAGTGGGTTTTCCTGTTATGTTCTGAGTTCCTGTGATATCTTTTGAGCTGACCAATGCCCTAACAATGTCTATGTATTTTATTGCCGGTGTATTCAGCCGTGTTATAACTCCTTTGTTATTGTATTTATTGATGGCATCCTGTCGTACTCTCGTAGCCAGGGATATCATACTCGGCATTTGATGATGGTATTACAAGGATATAGGGAGGAGAAACTTTGTGTGAAGTTCTCCCAAGTGTGAATTGTTGGCTCAGTTCAGTAGAATTCTTGGCACATGTGGTGTCCAGTTAAGGTATCTATGTAGTCATACGAGTGTGAGTAGAGCTTCCAGAATCTCAAGAATTCCTTGGCCACAACTCCAGTGTTAGTGTTGCCATCAGCTTCAGGTTCTTATACCACTTAATGGGATGTCGTGAGGGCAGGCAGTGGTTGTGTTCTAATGTAGGAAGGTATAATGATCGCGTGATAGCTATGATTTTCGGAAGTGCATATGGAGATATCATTATGAGGTTAAGCAGGCAGGGGTATCTCCTGCGGGTTGTCCTGAGGTGTGTGACCCTTATGTTGATCTGTAGTAAGTTCTCTCTATCAGTAAATGATGTATGTTCTAATTTGAGTTTAGATCGCTTGTGGGAGTTGGCATGACCATTACTATGGTGAATGGGAGATTTGCATACGATTTGAGGGCTATATGGTTTGGGTAATATGAGCGTATGAAAGATTTAGTTGAACCTCACCACAGTATGGTGGCAGTGATAGTGTACATCGTAAGTTATTGTTTGCCTTGATCCTTGGATTTGAGTCAAGTAGGGGATCCCGCTAATGATAAGTTGATTATACGATTATGTGTTGTACTGGTTTCGGTGCGAGGTATATTTGTGAATCAGTTATGACTTGCAGAGGTGGAGTCCGGGAATGACTCGAGTAATGGAAATTTCTTCGATGCAGGTTGTAATGTACTTTACGGGTAATGGAATTTGTTGAATGATTCAGTTGTGCTTGAAGGTGTAGTGTGTGCGGTGTATGAGTTTTCTTGTTGCTTTAATGTGCGGATTACTTACCCTAGTACGTGGTTTGCAAGCGGGGTCAAGTCGTTCTGTTTACTTGGTCAGGGTAATTGAGATTTGCGTAGATTGGAAGACTCTCGAGAATGGTTCCGATGGGGATCTTCAAGAGGCGTGTTTGGCTGGAAACTGAGATTTACGTGGAAGGTGTCAAGGCTTGTGGTGTAGTTACATTATCATGAATTCTATCCCTCAATATCAAGAAGGGCGGGTAATGACTTAAATTCGCAAGAAGTCTCTTCAGGGTAAGTATTTCTAATGTGGTGCTTTGGGGATATTTGAGAGAGTATTCAGCGGCTTATGAGCCTTAAACAGTATATTTTATGCTCGGGTTTCATACGGTGAGTCGGGATTGAGAATTGCGGTATTATGGAAAGAAGAAGTATCAATTCGAAGGTAAGTCAGAAGGAACCTGGGTAAATAGGACATCTTGGTAGTAGGTCAGATCGGCATGATAAGGGATATGGTTAGTTCTTTGGGTGTTTATAAGGTTATGAGTTGTTACAGGTGTTTCTTAGCAATTCTCTTGGGATTGGGTGGCATGCGTAACTTGGTTGAGTTGGAAGGATTCAGTTTTGACGGTTTGGCATTGTAAAAATGGGATTCGGAGAGTTCTTGATGGTTTCTACCACGGTTGGAGATGTATGTTTCTACTGGAGTGACGCACACACTGGATGACGAGTGTGGGGCGTGCATGAATTGGAAATTTGGAAAAATGTTCCTTTTAAGGCAATTATTGTGTTGCGAAACTGCTTTTAAAGCATATGAGTTATAATATTACTATGTTTTGATATATTTGTATTGTAAGCCATGTTTGGGGCCTAGTGCCAATCTGTTTTAACCCCTTGGGGGCTATTTTTTTTTTACTGATATTCTCACTACTTTGAAATTATGATTTTACACTCAGTCTTTCTTGTGAAATTGTTGACACTCTTATTTGATAATATTACTATTTCTTGAAATGAAATACTATTTTGGGTCGAGAACCCCGTTTTATTCATGGCTCGAGTGGCATGCTGAGAGTGTCTGACTGAGTGAGGCCGAGGGCCAATGTTGTGAGGATGTTATGATATTAGAGAGGCCGAGTACCTGAGAGTGATTTATGCCATGATGTGGCTTGTTTATAGCGCTTGGGCTGTAGGAGCCCCTCCGGAGTCTATACACACTCCCAGTGAGCGCTGGTACCTACTGAGTGCGAGTGTCGAGTGATGAGTGATTGGGAGGCATGAGTGACAGTGAGGTTGCCCGCGGGGCTGATACTGAGTGATGGTGAGGTGCTGAGGGAATTGTTACGAGTGATGATTATGGCCCGAGGGGCAGTTTTATGATAATATTTTACTGATCTTTGACTATGATTCACTTCATTTTTCGAACTGATATTACTGAGAGTTTTACTGAGAAATATTGGAAAAATTATACTTGTTTCAAAGGATTTTGTGGAAAACTGGTTGTCGAACTTATGTATACTATATTGAGACTTGATGTTTTACTGTTTTGTGGATTTGTGTTTTGTGTTGTGTGTTTCATATACTTCAGACTGTGATTCATTTTCGTTACTACTGAGTTGGCGTACTCATCATTACTGCCTGCACCCCTATGTGCAGATTCAGGTACTGGTTCGGAGCAGTAGTCGTCCGAGTTCGTTGTCATCAGCGTTTGGGATTTCGAGATAGCTGTCCAGCGTCCGCAGCTTCTCCATTTCCTTTCCTTTATTAGTATTAGTATTTTATTCCTAGACATTGGTTATGACATTAGTAGAGTTATATTTTATTTTTAGATGCTCGTGATCGGTTAACTCTAGTCTTGGGGGATTTGTTTAGACTGTTAGTTATTATTATGTTTGCTTAAAGACTTAGAGAAAATTTTATACTCAGTTTGCTGGTTTTTATTGATTTTTGAGAAGTTACATTAAAATAAATGTGTAGTTATGTGATGGTTGGCTAGCCTAGTTCCACGACAGGCGCCATCACGACCTGTTAGGATTGGGTCGTGACAATGGGCAGCTGAAAAGGTTATACGTGGAATGAATTATTATGAATACATTTATATCCTCGTACAAGAAAATGTGAACTTGAAGTTCAAGTGATAATTCATTTCCAAAATATTGCCAGACGCATTTGCTGACCCAAAGTTAAATGTCATATTTCAGTTGTTAATGCTCCAAATAGAATAACGTCCATGATGGACAGAGTTTATGGCACGCACACATGAAGCGTAATAGACTAATCTGTTCCAAAGATACATGTCACGTCCCAAATTCCCAACCTCAGGGATCGTGATGGCGCCTAACACCACACTTGCTAGGCAAGCCAATGTTAGAAGTCGATTAACTAATTTCCTTGATTAATTACTTGAGCATAAATAAATAAATTTCAATTGCGTCTAATTAAAATAATTCTCAACATAAATAAAATAAAATGATTACAATGACCATTTAAATAAAACGGATCACGAACTAATTTTGTAAACAACTCTAAGACTAGCCCAGGGTCTGGTGTCACAATCCACGAACTACTAAAGAATACTACAAATAATGGCTAAAAGAATTAGTGTAACTGTTCTGAATATAATAAAACAGTGTAAATTATAATAGGAGAAGACTCTCGGAATCTGCGAACGCCGGCAAATGTACCTCGTGTCTCTGAACGAATGAATAGCCGCTCTAAATATCTCTACTGTTGGTCAGTACCTGGATCTGCACAAAAAAGTGCAGAGTGTAGTATCAGTACAACCGACCCCATGTACTGAGTAAGTGCCGAGCCTAACCTCGACGAAGTAGTGACGAGGCTAAGTCGGGCTTCAACAATATGATCGATAATAACAATAAATAATAAGCAAGAAGGAAATCTAGACAAATAGATAAATAAGTGTTGCAACCAAATAAAATACACTAACTCAGCTATAACCAATTCTCAAATGTCTTCTCAGAGTGCCACACTTTAACTTTAAATAAAAATAGTACTAAAATATTTAAAGAGTAGTAAAATAGACATTTTAGCTTTTCAAAACTGTGGCTTTCTTTTTCTTGAAAAATCAGTAAAATATAAATATAAATATCCTCCCTTATCACTCCTTGTTGCGGCGTGCAACCCGCTCCCACCTGTCCTCCCTTATTGCTCCTCCCGAAAATATCTCCCTTATTACTCCTGTTGCGGCATGCAACCCGATCCCACCTGTCCTCCCTTATCGCTCCTTGTTGCGGCGTGCAACCCGCTCCCACCAGACATATCATATCAGTTTATTCAAAATTTCAGAAATCAGGCCAAGCCTTTCACAATACTTTTGTTTCAACAATTATAAATAATAAACTACATTTTTCTCATGACTTCATCAATAACCTCTCAACCATGAAACCAACAAGAAGGTCAAGATATATACACATTTATTCCATAAAACAATATCAAGCCTCTCAGCCATATTTATATCACGAGGGAACCAACTCAAACAACCAATACTCTTTCCAAACAGTCACAACAATAATTAACAACAATTCAACAAGGCCAAATAGTCGTAGAAACAATAATGAACATGTGATAGTTAAGACAATGATCAAATAAGTGGAGAACGGGAAAGGGGATCATATTTTTAGCAAACACTTTGGGTGGTGCATAGATACTCGTCACCACACCTATACACCACGCCCATGCAATTCTCATAACAAACAAGTGGGGAGTCCTATTCCCTCAAGCTAAAGTTAAGCCAAACACTTACCTCAATTCCGCAGGCCACTCACTGCTCAATTATTGCTTTTTCTCTCGAATTCACCTCTAAATTGCTCGAATCTAATCACAACTAATTTAATATCATTAACTAATTCTAAAGGAACTAACTTTGTTGAAAAATATAATTTTTCCTAAGTTTTCTCAAAAAAAGTGAAAACCCGACCCCGGGCCCGCTTGGTCTAAACTCGGGGTTCGGACCAAACTACGTTTACCCATTCACCTACGAACCCAAATATGCTATTAGTTTTGAAATCCGAGCTTAATTTTATATAAAAATTAAATTTTTACAAAACTCCCTAATTCTACCCAAATCCAAAACTTTTACCATGAAAATTCTTTGTTTTTGCTTTAAAAGTGATGCAAAATAGTAAGAAATTGCAAGAACAAGGTTTGGAATTGATTACCTATGAATTGGAGATGAAGATTGTTGAAGAAAAATCGTTTTTAGGGCTGGAACCTCGAAAAATTAGAGAAGAAAGGGTTCTGCCCATTTTAAAATTGGGTTTTATAGGGCTGGGCAGTCGACCTTCGCACCTGCGGTGCTTGGGTCGCACCTGCGGGCCCGCAGGTGCGGAAAAAGGATCGGACCTGCGGAAATGGCTTAAGTATCTGGGGTTCGCACCTGCGGAGGTTTGACCGCTCCTGCGGGACCGCACCTGCGGATAAGGAGTTCGCATCTGCGAGGTGGCCGCACCTGCGGACCAGGTGGGCGCACCTGCGGTCTCGCACCTGCGGCCCTAGGCTCGCAGGTGAGGGCACACCAGAACTGGTGCACCAGTAGTGTTTTTCTCCCTTTTAACACTCTGAAACCTACTCGAAACTCACCCGAGCCCTCGGGGCTCCAAACAAAACATGCACGCAAGTCTAAAAACATCATACGGACTTGTTCGTGGGATAAAATCATGAAAATAACACGTATATCTATGAATTGAACCTCAAAACTCATCAGTTTCAACCAGAAGTCTTAAGGTTCATAATTTCTCAACCGGATGTCCGAATCACGGCAAACGAACTCCGTTTTTCACCAAATTTCACAGTTAATCCCTAAATATCATGACAAAGTTGTTCCAGGCTCCGGAACCAAGATACGGACCCGATATCAATGATTTTTAGCATTATTTTTTTTCTTTAATTTCAACAAAATAATTTCTTTCAAAAATTGATTTCTAAGGCTTGGGACCTCGGAATTCATTTCCGGGCATACGGCCGAGTCCCATATTTTACCGCGGACCTCCCTGGATCGTCGGAACACAGATCCGGGTCCGTTTACTCAAAATGTTGACCAAAGTCAACTTTTACCAAATTTAAATTCTAAAAATCACTATTTCTCATATTTTCACATAAAAGCTTTCCGGTTTCACGCCCGGATTGCGCACGCAAATTGAGGTATTTAATTTTAGTCTTTTTATGGCTTTTAAGCATGGAACGGAGTCTAATTTTATAAAATAACCCCTTGGGTCATCACAATATATCTCCTTGAAGAAGGAGAGGAGCAAATTTTCAAGATGGTCATAATAAGGAGGCAAGTGCTTTATAAGAGCACCATGACATAACATTTTATAAGACCTCACGGGAGAGGCTCAGGTACCTGAAAATAATGAGATCTCGATAAGTTATGTCATTATTGAGTGATGATGGAACCGATATAAAATGATCGTCGACAATATTGTTGATATAATGTAGGACTCAATATTATTAATATTAACGAGGATCTTGAGCTCAAATCTGTCATGAAATTTGGACAGATAAATGATCTGCCAAATGAAAAAAATACGCAATGAAAATTGATTTCACCTGAAAAATGTGAAGTTGGATAGTACCAACACCTGAAAGTGATATGTAAAATCAAGTCGATAAACATAAAGATGACTTGTGGCACAAGAAGATTTGCAAATATCATGGCATTGATTATATAGAGATATGTTCTTCTGTGGTAGATGTAGTCATTTCAGGTTTTGGTCTGACAATACATTTGATATGCGTATAATGAAAATTCTTGAAAGATTTAAATTGTTCTGAAGCCTATTAAGGTTGTCAAGAAATTTATTAAATAAAGATTCAACAAATCTTTTTGTGGATTAGAGCAAGCATGTCGTGCATAATCTATTTTTGTGTCTGTTACAATTGGTGCACTATGTATCTTGCTAGAACCATGAGTATAACAATATGCTAGCGAGATCTAGTTTTATTCTTATATGAAGATATTGGAATACTATGAGTACTATATTGCAAAAGAAATCCTTGATATAGATTTGTTTATTCTAACAAATATTTTCAAGGTTTTGTTGGTTATGAAAATGCAGGCATTTTATGAATTTCGTTCTTCAAACAATCTTTTGTATGTGAGGGAAATGCCATATTATCATATCACAAGATGTGTGACTTTTCTTTGAAGAGAAGATTCCAATAGTAGTGAAGACGCTAATGTTTGCTTATCTCAATTGAAAGAATGATATATTGAAGGAGACAGAATAAATCATATATTTCATCAAAATTCTTTGTCAGACACAATCATCAACAAAATGATGAAATAGATGTTCAACAAATTTGTTCAAGTGATAATTTGGTGGAATAATTTGCTAAGGCATTGACTATCTCAACACTATAGAAGTTGTTATACAAATTTGGAATTCATCATCTCTAGAAAATAAAGTGACGTTTCATCAGGGGGAGACAAATACGCGTTGTACTCTTTTTTCCTTGGCTAAGGTTTTATCCCACTGGGTTTTCCTGGCAAGGTTTTTAATGAGTCAGGAAGTAATGCATATTACAAGATATGTGTACTCTTTTTCCTTCACTATGATTTTTTTCCCACATGGTTTTTTTCTAGTAAGGTTTTAACTAGGCACGTTATCTATGGACATCCAAAGGGGAGTGTTATGAAATACATGTTATATGGATGTCCACTAATCAAATATAACTCTCACTACTCTTCTCCATTATGTAGATAATTTCCACTACTTCTCACCATTATAGTTGTAACTCTCACACCTCCATAACCTCCCCATGATCTTCCTCCATGATCTCAATGGTTAATACCATGTTCATGACATCCCTTTGTATTACCTCAATGTCATCCTATAATTAGAGGGTTTGGGCTCACATTTTATATACTTGAATACATGGAAGAAATACGAATCTCTGCTCTCTTTCTCTCTATATCTCTTATCTATTTTCTTGTTTTATGTTATTACTTTGAGCGTAGTTTCTTAACATCAAAACATATTTCACATTTTTTTTAAAACATGAAACATGACTTATACTCACAAGTTCTAAAAACTATTACAAATACTCAACAGTACCTTTATCAACAACATTCATTACATTAACACAAACTATAATCCTGAACATAAGTAAATTTAGTACAAAATTATCCTTTTTATAATGATGTCACGAGCCAAAACCGGTCCAGATCGTGATGGCGGCTAACGGTGGTGTTAGGCAAGCCAAAGACAACAATAACAATGAAAGTGCAGAATACAACAACGACACGGGGCAAGGCCGTAGAAACAAG
>ML253221.1:577-24306 GCA_005239495.1 Nicotiana undulata
GAGTCCTAGGGTTAGCTAATCCCTTTGGAAACATTAAAGAACAAGAATAATTAAAATAACAAACACCCAGTTCACAAATATAATAAAATAATTCAATACATAAGCACAACAAGGTATTTAATCGACACTTTAAATATGAATATTCCCATAAACCATATTCAAGTGTTGGAAAAATACTACACACTTAGATATAAAATACAAAACAAGGAAATGAAGAAATAAACATAAATGGGTAAAGAAAACTTCACCACAATGTCGAAATCTACAACTCCAAAGTGTGTGTGCAAACCCACTTTCCTATTATGTTGCCAAGGTATGCTTTTTATAGTGGGCCAAAAATTCGAGTGAAAAGTGGACAAAAACACCCCTGTCGGGCTGATATGCGATTCGCATCTTCACGTTGTTCATCGCATATCAAAACCCTAGGTCCCAGAGGTTCATTGCATTTGAGATATGCGGTCCGCATTAGGGATGTGCGTCGCATTTACAATGTAGTTTCAGCCATCAGATGGTGATGCGATGCGACTCAAATGCGAACCGAATTTGAGACATGCGATCGCATATTCGACTGCATTTCACTTATTAAACTTGACTCATCTTTCTGTTGCGGTATGCGATCTCTGGGCCCGAAATGCGATTCGCATGTTGCATATGCGATCGCATTCGACCATTGCTCTCCTATTTTCTCTTCTTTACTCTCTTTTGCTCAATTTCACTCCAATTTAACCTTAACCACTTCATGGCATCATTTTCCTGCAAATAGAGCAATTATACATTAAAAACGACCTCAAGTTATCATTTAACAATACAAAATCTAATGAGAAAATGCTAAAATGAATGGTAAAATCACCACTCATCACACTACCAGATTTTCCCATCCACTATAACTCTCAAATCACTCCGACTTTCCTTCAAGATAGGCAGCCGTCCTACCACTGAACGCATGTGCTACACTGCAACTCTTCCATTTGTTAAACTCTTGCCTTTAAGAAACTACCGGCTTCCGTTCCATCAACCTAGACTTTAAGAAATTTAGCCGCCATCTGACACTTCTCTCTTGGTTTCCTTCATCACCTGCTTCTCTACTGCGACCTCGATCCCATATCATTCTCCGTAGCTCTTAAACCAGTAGATCACCACGATTACAAACTCTTCGAAGATCATTTTTCTCGAGCTGTCTTTACTAGGAGTAGCTATTAAATTTCAAACCACCACACACCACGATCTCGACAACCATTTCTTCAACACTGCTTCACAACACTTTAACCCAATGCAACTGAAGAACTATAACACCGCCGAACTTAACATATTCTACTTGATCAAACACCGATACAACATCACATGTGAATATAGCACCTCACTTGAACACACCAAGTCTTACTACTTTATCAATCAAAACCCTAACCATTTATAATCCAAATACCTTTTCTCTGCCAGAACTACAATACTGAGATCTCGAAATCACGCCTTGAAAAGACCTCCCATCAAACCATTCAGCACTCCAGCATGTGGGCAAGCATTCTACCATCACTCCCACATCGCACGACAACCAATCATAAGCATCATCACAACCTGAGCATAACCTCAAGGCCCTCAGAAACACAGCTACTGGCTGAAACAATATAGTATTCTTCTTATAGGGCAACAACAACAGCCCAAACAACTATGCACGGAGGACCTCACGCACCATATCTGTAGCGTCATTACAACTCCTCAAATTCCCGATTCATAACAAGCGCTTCGCGACGCGTAAGATTGAATAGGAAGGAAACACATGCATAAGCCTTAAGCGAACCAAATCGCACGATAAGGAATCAAGAAGGGAAGTACTCCTAACAACCCTATAGCCTCTCGAAGATAAGTGCAGACATCTCCGTACCGATCCGCAAGACTCTACTAGACTCGCTCATGACTCGTTAAACCTAGGGGAACCTAGAGCTCTGATACCAAGTTGTCACGACCCAAAATCTATAGGTCGTGATGGGGCCGGACACCACTGTCAGGCAAGCCAACCCCTTAATTAGTTGAAGTACTTTCCTGCTTAACACTTTCGAAATCATTGCCTCTTTATCGCATTTCATAATCAAATAAATACATTTTTTGTAAATTAAATACGATAGAAATCAATTTAAACCAGTAATATAAATCTCAACACATCCCCAGAACCCGGTGACACAAGTGCATGAGCAACTGCTAAGAACTTATACAATTATACAACACTTGTCCGAGGAACAATTTGGACAAAGACTTTAAAATAAATGCAAATACATAAGAGGGAGACTATGTCTCCCTCGATCGTGAATCATACCTGCGACTCGAGTGCTGACTCATTTATACTGAATTACTATAAAGCTCCCCTCGATCACGAATCATACATGCGACTCGAGTGCTGACTCATTTATACTGAATTACTATAAAGCTCCCCTCGATCACGAATCATACATGCGACTCGAGTGCTGACTCATTTATACTGAAGTACTATAAATCTCCCCTCGATCGTGAATCATACCTGCAACTCGAGTGCTGACTCATTTATACTAAATTACTATAAAGCTCCCCTCAATCGCGAATCATACATGCGACTCGAGTGCTGACTCATTTATACTTAATTACTATAAAGCTCCCCTCGATCGCGAATCATACCTGCGACTCGAGTGTTGATTCATTTATACATATACATATATATACCAAATTTATCAAAAAGCTCAGTAGGGCTATACTTGCAACAAGGGTTGATCGATTGAGAATTCCATTGCAACTTTCTACATTTTCATACTATTTCAAAAGTAATCTGCAACTCAAAATACAACCAAAGATACTTATAAAGCACGTAGATACATACTTGTGAGCCCTAAAGCTACCCGACATCGCATAATAGTCGCTATGTACGAACTCTCATCACTTTGTACGCACGTAGCCCCTGAAACAATTACACACAGCATATAGAACACCTATGGGGACAATTCCCTCTTACAAGGTTAGAAAGGAGACTCACCTCGCTCCGATACTCCGTAAACGGCCTCCAAGCCTTCCGACGACTTCAATGGATGCACGACACCCCCAAACTATCCAAATAACGACAATTAAATGAAAATATACTCTATTGTTCATAACAAATTCAAATTACAAATTTCCCCAACCCGGCTCAATGAAATGACCAAAATGCCCTTGGGCCCACGTGCCCGGACTTCGAAATTTCTTGAAGATAATCTCTACACATAGCTCGACTACTTCAATTACACAATTTACTCAAATATTCATGCTTAATTCGTGGTTAAATTCCAATTTACAAAATTCTAGGTTTCCTTATTTTACCTTATTTTTAAAGACACTGTGTTGAAAGGGACTGAGTTGAAAGATTTTATGACTAAGAGAGTAGTTTGAAAATAGCTTTTCGAAAATAGCAGTGGAATCATATAAATGACAGACGAATCATAGAACCCTAACAAATTCCAACAATACTCAAAGAACAGCCTTCACACAAGGATCATGGAAGCTGGGGATAAATAGATCACATAACAGACAGATGTCCTTGCAATTAGTGCAGATGGTAATACATAGTTTCAAGAGTACTTGATTAAACGTAGTTGCAAATAATCAGAGAGGCTTAGGGGATTCAGGGGAATCAGGAGACACCAGATCACAAAAAATATTGAATATGACATTAAAACAACTTGGGACAATGGCCCAATAGATGCATACTAGGAATAGACAACAACATATAAGTATTAGTCTTGTTACTGATTCAACAGAGCATGCAAACACTAAATAGATAATACATGGATAGCATACATAGATGGAGAAACGAGGTTAATTGCATGTTGAACAGCAGAACAACAGATAGAAACTAATCAGGAATATGATAAACTGAAGCAATAGGAAACACATTGGTTTGAAACTTTAATCGAAATTAGAACATACCAGCGTAAGAGATAATGAAGACAGAATGAGCAAGAGAGATAGCACAATGGTTAGCCTTGTCTTGTAGTCGGCTAACAATAGACAGTAGCAAGTAGCACAAAAGAGAGTAGAGAGTTTAAGTGTAAGAGAGATAGCTTTGAACCACCAATGTCCTCTTTTATGTTATTGAAAGGCTCGAGTATTTATAGTTGAAAGACAAGTAGTAAAATAAGGTAGGAATCACAGTAGTTAAGGAACTCAACATCAATTAATCAGGAAATTAAGGCAAGTACTCCCTCAAGTCAAGGGATTTAATTCAAACGGTAAGGATCAATGACATATAAGGCAAGAAGGACTAGTTCATGATTAATAAGGAAGGAATCACTTTGTGCAGTAATCGTAAGAACTCAAAACCAGTAAACTAATAATCAACTCAAGTCTTTCCTTAATTAAGGGAGTCATTCCAACGGTAAGGAAGAGGTGGCAAATAAGGAAACAATTCACATAGCGGGGGTATAAGGGAATAATTCAAACATTGCAAGTACATCATAAGTAGTTAGGGCTAGGTACCTAGGGTCTAATTAAAGAAATAATAATAACAATCAATTAATAGTGCAGTCAACCACACAATAAGGTAATGATTTAAAGTTTTAAAAACAAGGAGAGTAGTCGGAAATCAGTAAAGAATATCCACACAAGAAATCAGGGATTCGAAATTGGTACTAATTAAGGGAAGGTCTCATGTATCTAAGGAAATATTCCGAATCAGCAGAGGGTATCGTATGAAAATCAGTATAGTACTACTCACAATCATTCAAGGATTCAAGAGAGTAATGATTCAAGCAGGGTGAACACACAAGAAGCAACAAAATCAAAGACCCAATAGCATAGTGAAGCAATAATCACAAAGAAACAGGGATTACTCATGGGGAAACAGACACACATACAAATTAAAAGAAAAAGACATACTCAGAATTTAGAACACAGTGTTAAAACTAAAGTTTTAACATAATAAATCATGATTAAAAGTGATAAAACGTTTAAGCATATGAGAAAATCACTTGAACTTTGAGAAATCGTTTGAAGAAACAGTTTCAGAAACCCTAAGTAAAAACTTGTTTAAAAAAATGGAAAATCTTTAAGAAAAAATGTAATAATACTCGTAATAAACCCGAATCTAGTGTAGATCTAAGGGAATAGGAAGTTTCACATGTTAGGGTTTTACAGAAAACCTCTGAGAGGATGAAAAAGAACCTCGAACAGTAATGGCTTGAGCCTCAAAGGTCATAGCCTTTCTCAGAATCAAGCTTTTTGGAGGCTTGAAGTCAACAGGGACACCAGGGGTGTGAGCAGACGAGTTCTCGCCCTTTGAGGGCCTTAGGGAGGACATCACCGGCATAGGAGAGCCATGGGAGGCAAGAGGACAAAGGCTTCAAGGTCTCCGGCAAAGGGGTGGCCGGAGAAGATGGAGGAGCTCATCGGAACTGAAGAGATGGAAGTCTCCAAAAGAGACTAGAGAGAGAGAGGCGAGAGTGGAGAGATGAGGGGTCGTGAGACAATGAGGGGTCGGAGGGGGGGTAGTTGGGGTTTAATTATGGTAACAAATATTTGGGCCGTTGATCTAATTTGATCAACGACTTATATTGGTTTGAAATTGGGTCAGGTATTCAATTGGTCTGGGATGGGTATTCAATTGGGTTAATTAATTAGGTGGGTTGGAGCTGAAATTAGGCTAGAACTTGAATAAAATGTGGCTATTTGTTAAATACCCATTAAAATAGATAAATAATTAATACAAATTAGCTAATAATTGTATAAAATGAAATCAATGCTAAATAAATGAAATTAGGGTCATTAGCTAATATTAAATATAAAAATTACTAGTTATTGAATTAAAAATAGCATGAATGCGCAATTAGGCCATGGTTGCAAAATTTGTATAATTATAGTTAAATAGTGCCTAATTGATTAATTTGCGAAATAATTAAATCCTAATAGAATTAAATAGGATTAAAAAGATATATTGAGCTAGGAAACATTTGAAAAATTACTTATAATATCATTTATGTATAATTATTGGATATAAAACACTAAATAAACAGGAAAATAATTTGAGAAAAAATTGGGTATCAACAACTGTCCCTCTTTACCCGGAAAGGATGAAAGAGTTGTCGGGTAAAGATATGATGGCTAATTTTGACCGAGTGGATATAGTTTGAAAGATTTAGGCCGCACCCTGGTTTCTGAGCTGCCTACATATTCCTGGTTTTACATGAATCAAGTCGTATGTAGTTCAGGAGTCATTGGTGAAGTGTCGGTGAAGTTTTATAAGGACGGACTCAAGGTGCAAGGTAAGGTAAACAAAATGGCTCACGAGGTAGTTAGGAGAACTGGAGCGGGGCCGCTCCTGCCTGGCTGGTTGTTCCTAGCCGGACTTCCTACAAATGAATAACAAGCGTATATTGTGCATAATTTAAACATGATGTAGATTCCCATTGGACTATGAATGTTGTCTACGGGCGGTTGAGGATGACGTCCTTAGACCATGATGTCCTGGGCCATGAGTCGCTTGATGCGGGATTCACAGGCTATGAAATGATGTTCTCGGGCCATGAAGATGGTGCCTCCGAACCATGATGCCTTTGAATAATGATATGCAAACTGATAAAAGAGATCCTTAGGCGATGACATGGTGTTCTCGGGCCGTGAAGATGGTGCCTCCGAATGATGACGCCTTTGGATTGATTGGCGACGTTTCAGCCCATGAAAATGCTTTAGTATGATGCTAACAAGACAAAGATTAGTCTTTCGAATTAAAGGGGAATAACTTAGCCTGAAAGGAAGCGAAGTGATAATGACAGAGACAATGGTTGCTTTGAAAAGTAAATGGGAGGCAGCGTTTATCCTCGTAAGACAGAATGATTGCCTTTTGCAAATGCAGATGGAGGTAGCGTTTAACCTCAGAAGACAGAAAGGTAGCCTTATGCAAGAAATAAATGCAGATGGAGGTAGCGTTTAACCTAGGAAGGCAGAATGGTAGCCTTATACAAATGCAGATGGAGGTAGCATTTAACCTCGGAAGGCAGAAAGGTAGCCTTATGCAATGCAGATGCAGATGGAGACAGCGTTTAGTCTCGGAAGGCAGAAAGGTAGCCTTATGCAATGCAGATGTAGATGGAGGTAGCGTTTAACCTCGGAAGGTAGAATAGTAGCCTTATGCAAGAAATAAATGCAGATGGAGACATCGTTTAGTCTCAGAAGGCAGAAAGGAAGCCTTATGCAATGCATATGCAGATGGAGACAACGTTTAGTCTCGGAAGGCAGAAAGGTAGCCTTATGCAATGCATATGCAGATGGAGACAACGTTTAGTCTCGGAAGGCAGAAAGGTAGCCTTATGCAATGCAGATGTAGATGGAGGTAGAGTTTAACCTCGGAAGGCAGAATAGTAGCCTTATGCAATGAATAAAATGACAGTAGGAATTCTTAGATGGTGACAAATTGCGGCACCGTGATTGTTGTGAATATTGAAGCATCGTTTGTGCTGATAATAATTGTCGGCATGTGCGACGAATTTGAGAAGCGTGTTTTTGAACAATATGTGTTCTCTGAGCGGGTAGTATGTTTTGGGGCCTTTGAAATCTTTGTGCCTGCATCCAAAGAAAGATCGTGAGTTTTGTAAAGGGACGGTTAGTGCGTATCCCTGCTGGCTTTGCTTGTCGTGTTTGCTTGATTGTGATGATACTGTCTGTATCACTGGGGGTAGCGTTTGCTAAACAAGCTGTTTCAATAAATATGGATTATTTGTAAAAGTATAATATAAGCATAAAATAGTTTTAGATAAACTGACGACCGTGACGCGGTCCGAGACATTGTAACCTCTCCTGCAGTAGAATTTTTAGTGTCCTCCTCAAAATTCTGCCCCAGTTTGGTTGGTGGATACTTCTGACTGTTGCTGGTGCGTCGATTGGCTGAACTTGCTTCAGAATTTTGAGGGTCCTCCTCAAAATTCAGCCCCAGTTTCCAATTATGGGGGGAAATGAGATTTTTTTTAAATTGTGACCGAACCCATAGGGCTGCATACATATCCCCTCTTAAACGGGAATCAGGTCAGGCGTAGTTCAATTTATATTGTTGATAAAAGCATAAAGAGTTACACGTAGTAGCGTTTGACTGCATCTGAATTGATTGGTTTTGGCAAAACTTCTCCGTCCATTTCCGCAAGTATAAGTGCTCCTCCCGTCAGCACAGCACTCTGTGAACCATGTACGGACCCTGCCAGTTGGGAGATAAATTCCCTTTGGCTTCATCTTGATGCAGAAAGATTTTCTTTAACACCGGCTGCCCTGGTGTGAATCATCTCGGCTTGACTTTCTTGTTGAAGGCTCGGGTCATTCTGTTCTGATATAGTTGACCATGACAATCTGCGTTCATTCTCTTTCCGTCTATGAGGGCTAGTTGCTCATAACGACCTCTTATCCATTCTGCGTCGCTGAGCTCAGCTTCTCGTATGATTCTCAAAGATGGAATCTCATCTTCGGCAGGAATAACAGCCTTTGTATCATAAACCAGCATGTATGGAGTTGCCCCGGTTGATGTGCGGACCATGGTGTGATACCCTATTAAGGCGAATGATAACTTATCATGCCATTGATTGTGCCTTTCTATCATATTCCTTAGTATCTTCTTGACGATTTTGTTGGCGGCCTCTACGGCTCCATTCATCTGAGGTATGCTGTGGAGTTCTTGTGTTTGATCTTGAATGTTTCACACATGGCTTTCATCAAGTCACTGTTGAGATTAGAACCATTGTCAGTGATGACTGATTCTGGAATTCCGAACCGACAAACAATGCGGTCGCGGACAGAGTCGACCACGACTTTCTTGGTAATCGCTTTGTAGCAAGCTGCTTCAACCCATTTAGTAATGTTATCAATGGCGACCAAAATGAACCTATGTCCGTTTGAGGCGGCATGCTCAATTAGTCCAATGACGTCCATGCCCCAGGCGGCGAATGGCCATGGTGAACTTGTTGCATTAAGCTCACTCGAAGGTGCCTTTATCATATGCCTAGTGGCATTTCGGACGTACTGGATGCAGTTCGTTTCCATGGTCATCCAGAAGTAACCAGCCCGGAGTACCTTCTTTGCTGAACAAAACCGTTCATATGTGGGCCGCAGGTCCCATCATGAATTTCTTCCAGTAATTTTGATGCTTCTTTTGCGTCGACGCACCTTAACAACCCCAAATCATGAGTCCTCCTATATAGGATTCCTCCGCTGGAAAAGAAATTGTTAGACAATCTCCGAAGTGTGCATTTTTGAGTGGCATTTGCAAGCTCCAGGTATTCTCCTTTTGCCAAATATTCCTTGATGTCATGAAACCAAGGATTTCCATCTGCTTCTTCTTCTACATGGGCGCAGTAAGCCGGCTGATTGTGGGTTTCCAGTGGAATGGGATCAATGAAACTTTTGTCTGGATGCTGAATAATAGACGACAGGTTAGCCAAAGCATCGGCGAACTCATTCTGGATTCTAGGGACATGCCGGAACTCTATCTTTGTGAACCTCTTTCTCAACTCCGGAACATGAGGTAGATAGGGTAGCATTTTGGAATTATTGCTTTCCCATTCTCCCTGTACCTGATGTACCAATAGGTCTGAGTCACCAATCACTAACAGCTCCTAGACGTTCTTGTCAATGGCCATGTTGAGCCCTAAGATACAGGCCTCATATTCAAGCATGTTGTTGGTGCAGGGAAACCTGAGTTTGGCGGATACTGGATAATGCTGACCGGTCTTTGATACCAAGACTGCTCCAATACCGACCCCTTTGAAGTTTGTTGCTCCATCAAAGAACATCCTCCAACTGTCGTAGGATTATGCAATGTCTTCTCCTACGAATGATACCTCTTCATCAGCAAAATACATTTGCAGGGATTCATATTCTCCGTCCACAGGATTCTCAGCAAGATGGTCTACCAATGTCTGTCCCTTGACCGCCTTTTGAGTTACATAGATAATGTCGAACTCGCTTAGCAGGATTTGCAACTTAGCTAGCTTGCCATTGAGCACAGGCTTCTGAAAGATGTACTTCAATGGATCCATCCTTGATATGAGATATATTGTGTAGGCACAGAAGTAGTGTCTCAGCTTCTTAGCGACCCAAGAATCAGGTAACACTATGTGAATGAGCAGGTAATAAACAAGAATCAGGACCAGGAGAACAATATCAAAATAAGAGTTAGGCTTTCATATAGAGCATGATATAGACAGGAATAATCGAACCCATAAACCCTAACAAGCAAACATAAGTAAAAATCACTGAATCATAGGATGTTTATGAGAAACATACAGATCAGCTACACATAGCAACTAAGACGAACTCTAAACCCTAAAAGATTGGGGTTTTTTAATAGAATAACTCAGGTAAAGAGAAAATACTTAATCAAACGTTTAAAGTATACTAAGAATTATGGATTAGTACAGAAAATCATAGGAGAAAGCGTTTTTTGAAAAGGGGTCACGAAACCCTAGTTGAAAAATGGAGAGTCGTTTTAGAGAAAACCGGAGAATCTTTGAGAAAAACAATGAAATACCTTGAAATATACACATATCTATCATAGATCGAAAAGAATCGGGGAGTTTTAAGCATTTACGGTTTCAAAGAGAACCCATAGAGATAACAAAAACCTCAAATGTCACTCGTTTAAACCCTAAAGGTCACAGACCTTGCTTGAACAGCCGGAGGTGGCCGGAGGATGGTGAGAACAAGCCCAGTGGGTAGGAGGATTAACCCAGGTCTCTTGAAGACCTTAGAGATGGCAAACACCGGTGTAACAGAATCATAGGAGGCAGGAGGATGGTGAGGGTTTCATGGTCTCCGGCGAAGAGACGACCGGAGAAGACGAAGGGGTTCATCGGAGCCTAAGAGACAGGAAGTCTCTAGAAGAGACTTAAAGAGCTAGAGAGAGAGAGAGAGTATAGATATGAGAGACTAGTGAGAATGAGAGGGGTTGTGGGGGTTAGTCTAGGTTAATTAAGGTAACAATGATCTGGGTCGTTGATTTAATTTGATCAACGGCTCAGATTGGTTCGGTGTTGGGCCGGGTAGGAAATTGGTTTGGGTTGGGTAGTTAATTTGGTTAAAGGGTCCAGGTAAACTAGGTTGAAATCAAAATTAAAAGTGGCTAGATTTAAAATACCCATAAAAATAGATAAATAATTAATAAAAGGTTAATAATTATATAAAAAGGAAATTAATGCTAAATAGATCAAATTAAGATGATCTATTAGTATTTAAAAATACAAATGACTAATTACTAAGTAAAAATAGCATAAAAATGTATAATTAGGCTATAATTGCAAAGTCATTACAATTATAGCCAAATAAGGCCAAACAAGGCCAGTTAGGCTAATTTGGCTAATTTATAAAATAATTAAATCTTAATAGGACCAAAAAATAATATATTGAACCAAGAAATATTTTGAAATCATTTGTAATGCAATTTATGATTAATTACTGGAGATAAACATACTGGATAAATTAATAAAAATTTAGGAAAATTATAGAAAAATGCAAATTATTATAAAAACTGATTTTGAAGATATATATGCAAGTTTAAAAAATAATTTGAGGGAAAATTGGGTATCAACAACTTCCCCTCTTTACCCGGGAAGGATGAAAGAGTTGTCGGGTAAAGATATGATGGCCAATTTTGACAGAGTGGAAATAGCTTGAAAGATTTAGGCCGCACCCTGATTCTGAGCTGCGTACATATTCCTGGTTTTACAGGAATCAGGCCTTATGTAGTTCAGGAGCCATCGGCGAAGTATACCGATGAAATTTTACAAGGATGGACGCAAAGCGCAGGGTTGGGTGAACAAGCGGCTTGTGGCGTAGTTAGGAAAACTTGAGCGGGACCACTCCAGCAGGAGGGCTGTTACCTGCCGGATTACCTGCAAAAAAACATATACTGTGCGTAATTTAAACATGATGCAAATTCTCGTCGGACCATTAATGTTGTCTTTGGATGGTTAAGGATGACGTCTTTAGACCATGACGTCTTGGGCCATGAATTGCTTGATGTAGGATTCGCAGGCCATGAAATGATGTTCTCGGGCCATGAAGATGGTGCCTCCGAACCATGATGCGTTTGAATAATTATATGCAAACTGATAAAAGAGATCCTCAGGCCATGACATGGTGTTCTCGGGACATGAAGATGGTGCCTTCGAACGATGACGCCTTTGGATAAGTTTGGCGATATTTCATCCCATGAAGATGCAATAGTATGATGCTAACAAGATATAGCTTAGTCTAGCAAATTAAAGGGGAAGAGCTTAGCCCGAAAGGGAAGCGACGTAAATAATTCTAGAGGCAGCAGTTGCTTTTTGAAAAGTAAATGGGAGACAACGTTTAGCCTCTGAAGGCAGAATGGTAGCCTTATGCAAATGTGGATGGCGGTAGAGCTTAACAGTGGAAGGCAGAAAGGTAGCCTTATGCAAGATGCGAATGCAGATGGAGACAACGTTTAGTCTCGGAAGGCAAAATGGTAGCCTTATGCAAATGTGGATGGCGGTAGAGCTTAACAGTGGAAGGCAGAAAGGTAGCCTTATGCAAGATGCGAATGCAGATGGAGACAACGTTTAGTCTCGGAAGGCAAAATGGTAGCCTTATGCAAGTTGGGAGGTAGAATAGTAGCCTTATGCAAGTTTGAAGGCAGAATAGGTAGCCTTATGCAAGAATGCGAATGCAGATGGAGGTAGCATTTAACCACGAAAGACAGAAATGTAGCCTTATGCGAATGCAGATGGAGGTAGAGCTTAACCCTGGAAGGCAGAAAGGTAGCCTTATGCAAGAATGCGAATGCAGATGGAGACAATGTTTAGTCTCAGAAGGCAGAAAGGTAGCCTTATGCAAGGATGCAGATGAAGACAATGCTTAGTCTCGGAAGGCATAAAGGTAGCCTTATGCAAGAAGTGAATGTAGATGAAGGTAGAGCTTAACCTCGGAAGGAAGGTAGCCTTATGCAAGTGGAATGCAGATGGAGACAACGTTTAGTCTTGTAAGGCAGAATGGTAGCCTTATGCAAGTGGAATGCAGATGGAGACAGCGTTTAGTCTCAGAAGGCAGAATGGTAGCCTTATGCATTGAAGATGGAGATAGAGTTTAGTCTCGAAAGGTGAGAATTAAATAAGTGACATTAGAAATTCTTAGTTGATAATAGATAGCAGTGTTGTGATCATTGGGAGAATTGTGAAACATCATTTGTTGATAATAGATGTCGGCATGTGTGACGGGTTATGTCCTTCGGGCGGATAGTATGTTTTGGGGCTTTTGCAATCATTGTGCCTGCATCCAAAGAAAAATTGTGAGTTCTGTAAGGGGGACGGTCAGTTTGCATTCCCGATGGCTTCACTTGATTCGTTCGCTTGATCCTAATGATACTGTCTGTATCGTTGGGGTAGCATTTTCTAAACAAGTTGTTTCAAAAATAAATATGCATGATTTTGTAAAAGTATAATATAAGTATATAATCTAAAATAGTTTTAGATGAACCGACGACCGCGACACGGTTCGAGACATTGCAACCTCTCCTGCTACAAAATTTTGAGGGTCCTCCTTAAAATTATGCCCCAGTTTGATAGGTGAATACTTCTGACTGTTGCTCGTGCAGCGATCGACTGAACTTGCTTAAGAATTTTGAGGGTCCTCCTCAAACGTCTGCCCCAGTTTCCAATTGTTGGAGAAATGAGATTTTTATTGAATTGTGACCGAACCCATAGGGCTTCCTACGTATCCCCTCTTAAACGGGAATCAGGTCAGGCGTAGCTCAATTTACATCATTGAGAAAGCATAAAGATTACACATAGTAGCGCTTGATTACATCTAAATTGATTGGTTTTGGCCAAACCTCTCTGTCCATTTCTGCAAGTATAAGTGCTCCTCCTGTCAGCACTCTGTGAACCATGTACCGACCGTGCCAGTTGGGAGAGAACTTCCCTTTGGCTTCATCTTGATGTGGAAATATTTTCTTTAACACCAGCGGCCCTGGTGTGAATCGTCTCAGCTTGACTTTCTTGTTGAAGGCTCTGGTCACTCTGTTCTGATATAGTTGACCATGAGAAACAACATTAATTCTTTTCCTGTCTATGAGGGCTAGCTTCTCATAACGGCTCCTTACCCACTATGCATCCCTGAGCTCGGCTTCTTGTATAATCCTCAAAGATGGAATTTCGACTTCAGTAGTCATAACAACCTCCGTTCCGTAAACCAGCATATAGGGAGTCGCCCCGGTTGATGTGCGGACCGTGGTGCGATATCCCAGTAAGGCGAATGATAACTTCTAATGCCACTGCTTGTGCCTTTCTATCATCTTCCTTAGTATCTTCTTGATGTTTTTGTTAGCGTCCTCTACGACTCCATTCATCTGAGGTCTGTATGTTGTGGAGTTCTTGTGTTTGATATCGAAAGTTTCACACATAGCTTGCATCAAGTCACTGTTGAGATTGGAACCATTATCGGTGATGATTGACTCTGGGACTCCAAACCGACAAATAATGCGGTCGCGGACAAAGTCGACCACGACTTTCTTAGTAATTGCTTTGTAGGAGGCTGCCTCGACCCATTTAGTGAAGTAATCAATGGCTACCAGAATGAACCTGTGTCCGTTGGAGGCGGCAGGCTCGATCGATCCAATAACGTCCATGCCCTAGGCGGCGAACGACCACGGTGAACTTGTTGCATTAATCTCACTTGGAGGTACCTTTATCATATCTCCATGTATCTGACAACGGTTGCATTTTCGGACGTACTGGACGCAGTCTGTTTCCATAGTCATCAAGAAGTAACCAGCTCAGAGTACCTTCTTTGCCAAAACAAAACCGTTCATATATGGACCGCAGGTCCCAGCGTGAATTTCCTCTAGTAGTTTTGATGCTTCCTTTGCGTCGACACATCTTAATAATCCCAAATCAGGAGTCCTCCTATACAGGATTCCTGCGCTGTGAAAGAAGTTGTTGGACAATCTCCGAATTGTGCGCTTATGAGTAGGATTCACAAGCTCAGGGTAATCACCTTTTGCCAAATATTCCTTGATATCATGAAACCAAGGTTTTTCGTCTGCTTCCTCTTCGACATGGGCATAATAAGTTGGCTTATTATGGATCTTTACGGGAATAGGATTAATGAAATTCTTGTCCGGATGCTGGATCATTGATGACAAAGTAGCCAATGCATCGGTGAACTCATTATGGATTCTGGGGACATGCCAAAAGTTTATCTTCGTGAACCTCTTTCTCAATTCCTGTACGTGCTGCAGATACGGCAGTATCTTGGAATTCTTCGTTGCCCACTCTTCTTGTACCTGATGTACCAGCAAATTTGAGTCACCAATCACTAACAACTCATGGACGTTCATGTCAATGGCCATGTTGAGTCCTAAGATGCAGGCCTCATACTCTGCCATGTTGTTGGCGCAAGGAAATCTGAGTTTGGCGAATACTGGATAATGCTGGCCGGTTTCCGATATTAGGACTTCTCCAATGCCAACTCCTTTGAAGTTTGTTGCTCCATCAAAGAACATCCTCCAACCATCATAAGATTTTGCAATGTCTTCTCCTATGAATGATACCTCCTCATCGGGAAAATACATTTTTAGGGGCTCGTATTCTCCGTCCACAGGGTTCTCAGCGAGGTGGTCTTCCATTGCCTGTCCCTTGACCGCTTTCTGAGTTACATAAACAATGTCGAACTCGCTCAACAGGATTTCCCACTTGGCTAGCTTGCCAGTGGGCATGGGATTTTGAAAGATGTACTTTAATGGATCCATCCTCTATATGAGATATGTGGTGTAGGCACAAAAGTAATGCCTTAGCTTCTGAGCTACCAAAGTCAAAGCGCAACAAGTGCGTTCCAATAGAAAATATAGGGCCTCGTACGAAGTGAACTTCTTGCTGAGATAATAAATAGCTTGCTCCTTCCTTCCTATTTCATCGTGCTGCCCCAAAACGCAGCTGAAAGCTCCATCTAACACTACAAGGTAGAGTAATAACGATTTACCTGGCTCAGGTGGTACTAGGCCTGGTGGTCTCGTCCAGGTTTGACTTAGGTCTGTTCTCTAAATTCTCGACTTCCTTGACAATCTCGTCAGGTATATCATCTTCTTCTGAGTCAATGTTCGTTTGTTGCATTGTCTCGTTGCATGTCACAGTCATTGGTTCATCAAGACAAGTAATAGTAATGATGTATAGATAAAGTAGTGAGAGAAAAACAACAGTAATAAATATTGATTCATAAAACTTAAAAGTGCTTTTGATACATTGAATGAATGTTTTGAACATTGAATATCTTATTGCAGGAATTGAAAATGCGAAAAGAAAATCATTTAGTAAAAAGACAATGAACACTGCTTGTTTTAGCATTTCTACCTTGAGGCTCATCGGGCTCTGGCTATCCAAGGTGGCGACCAGTCGTTGTACTCTTCCCAAGTATATTCGTATCCCAGACCAAAAGTGGTGCCTTGATTTTTGATCTTGATAGGTTTGGAGATTCCTTGAAGGTTCTTGCCGAGCCCTTTGCCAGGATCATACCCATTCCATTTTAGTATACTCTCGATCTTGCTATCCCACCATTTATCCTTCTCGATGGCATTGACCCCTTCAATATGGTGGTACGTTTCTCCACCCAACTTTCTTTTTCCTCCGATCACTGGAATAGTCTGGCGATTGTAAATAGGGTTGCTACCGTCATCATGAATAATCACCTCTTGGTGGTTCCACTCGAACTTCACTGCCTGATGTAGCGTTGATGCTACGGCCCCAACAGCGTGGATCCACGGTCGTCCCAATAATAGAGTGTAGTACGCTGGCACATCTATCACCTGGAATTCAACCTCGAACCAGGTTGGTTGCATTTGCAGGCATAGGCTTATCTCACCAATGGTGGACCTTTGAGATCCATCGAAATATTTCACATTGATTGCTCCATCCTTTATCTCATGCTGACCCTTACCCAAGTTATTGAGCGTTATCAACGGGCAAATGTTAAGACTGGATCCTCTATCGATCAAGATTCTCGTGATGAAACAATCTTCGCATTGCACGGTGATGTACAGTGCTTTGTTGTTACCCAATCCTTCAGGTGGTAGCTCGTCTTCATGGAAGGTGATGTTGTGACTATCCAACACTTAACCCACCATATTGGCCATTTCCCCACTAGTGATATTGTTTGGTACATACGCTTCACTCAATACCTTCAGCAGAGCACTTCGGTGCGTCTCAGAATTTTGCAGTAAAGAGAGGATGGATATTTGTGGTGGTGTCTTCAGCTGGTCGATGACCGAATACTCATTAGCATGTACTTTCCTCCGAAGGTCATCTGGAACTGTCTTAATAAGGGGAGACCGGTTGGCAGCCTGGTTTCTTGATTCGGCCAGATGATCAGGGGTATAGATCCTACCATTTCTTCCTCAGTTTTGACCTTGCATTTCCTTCTCGCCTCGGCTGTATAATCCCACGGGATAGCATTTGTGTAGAAGGGTGGTGTGGTTGACATCACCACTAGAATTGGTGCGACTATCCTTACTTCAAATGGAATGTGTGTTCGGGGTGGCAGGGTTGCAACCTCGAACGTTGCTGGTGCATTTGCTGGAGATACGAACTCAACTTCAATCGGTACTGGTGCCATTGCAGGTGGCGCCGCTTCAAACTCTAGTGGTATAGACATATACACCTCATCGTTCTTAGATGGTTGAATCTGGACTATGATCGGGTTGAGAGTGAATGCTGGTTTCTTTGGGTCATCGCCTTCTGCGATCAACCTGATTGATCACTCGGGATCCCAATCATCTTCTATCTCTATCATATGTATACCTCCACCCTTATGGTCTGGCAATGGATTGTTTTGGACGTTTGGAGTGGGGTCGTTCGCCACAATAATCTTATTATCAATGAGGGCCTGTATCTTGTCCTTTAGATAGCGACATTCATCGACGGTGTGCCCCTTCATGCCGGAATGGTATGCACAGGATTTGTTTGGGTTAACCCACTGAGAAGGGGTGGAAGCAGGGATAGGCGTGACGTAACCGACAACTTTGAGCTTCTCATACAGCTGGTCAATGGGTTCGGCTATTGCGGTGTACTACTTTGGAGGGCGGCGATAAAAATTAGGACGAGGTCTAGGGAAGTTTTGGCGTTAAGGGGGTGATTGGTAATGGGATGGTTGGGACTTATAAGTGTGGTAGACATGAGCGGGTTGTGAGTATCTAGGCGAAGTAGGTTGATATGTGGGTGGTGAAGATTGGTATATGGGCGTTGTAGCTTGGTAGAAAGGTTGTGAAGCTTGGTAAGAAGGCGAGGGTGCTTGGTAATTCGGGGTTGGATGGTATGTGAGTGGAGGTGTTGGGTAAGTTTGGTATTTCAGTGGGGATTTGGCTCTTTGTGAAACCATTACAGCCCCCACGTCTCTTTTCTTAGACACACCACCAGACTGTAAAGCCTTGTTTGTAGCTTGCAAGGCTTCAAAATTTGTGACCATACCGCTCTTAATACCTTCTTTGATCCGCTCCCCTAATTTGATAATGTCGGAGAATTTTTGATTCTCAATCATCATCAACCATTCATAATACTGCGGGTCCTGAGCCCGGACAAAGAACGTGTTCATATGCTCATCTTCTAAAGGAGGTTTGTCTTTAGCAGCCTCGGACCTCCAGTGAGTAGCATACTCGTGAAATGTTTCTATGGGTTTCTTCTTCAGATTTTGGATGTAGAACACATCTGGTGCATTTTCTGTGTTGAATCTAAACTTGTCCATAAATTCAGTTGCCATACCTACCCAGTTGGACCATTTCTTGGGGTCTTGGCTGATGTACCAAGGTAGTGCATCTCCTTTCAAACTTCTCACAAACAGCTTCATGCAGATTCTTTCATCCTTCCCAACGCCAACCAGCTTGTCATAATAGGTCCTCAGATGGACTCTCGGATCACCAGTACTGTCAAACATTTTGAACTTTGGAGGTTTGTACCCCTCGGGCAGTTCGACATCAGGTTGTATACAGAAGTCTTCATAATTCAACCCTTCGATTCCCTTGGTTCCTTCAACACCCTGAACTCGGCTGGTCTGCTTCCTTAGTTCCTCAGCCAGGTTCTTGACAAGTAGATCCTTTTCATCAGACTCGGATGGGTGTGGGATAGGTGGAGTGGAATGGGTCATGGTTCCTACATAGATGGGATTGTGGAAATGGTCCTTTGTGTGGTTCTGAGGTTCCGGGACAAGTAATAGAGTGTTGTTTGAAGTTATGCAAGTATTGCATTGTGTTGGGAGAGTTTGGTTCTTAGGCATAGTGGCGTGATGATAAGATACGGGATGGTTTTGTTGCCTTGGGATATTCTGCGGAGGTGTAGGGTTTTGAGCATTTGGAAAGTTGACGTCTGGGACGTTGAGGGAAAATTATAGGTTGGCTAGATTCCGGACCTGGTCGAGTTCTTCTTGGAACTTCAGTAATTTCTGTTCAAGTGGTGACATGTTTTCATTCAGAACATGAATACCCCGGCCGTCAGCGGCCTATATTTGTTCAACCATATTTTCCTTCCTGATACCGCTGGATTTTGCCATCTTACTCTTGCCTTTGTTTCTACCTTTAGGAGAACTAGGATGAGGAGTAGGTGGAGAGCCCTTGGATCTTGTGCGATAGGATGATGATGCCAGAATGCACGAACTAACCTTTGGGGAGGGGAATAATAAAGAAAAAGAAACAAAAACAAAAAGGTAGCCAAGTGAGTGAGGATCATGAAAAATATTGCAGCCTTTAAAGACGTAATGCGGGAATGTAAAGTGTGTCCTAAGTTGGGAACCTCTTTGTGCCCGAGGTAGGCCTAGCGACAAATTGATTTGGAGAACTTATATTGCTAAATGCCTCATTTTATTGATAAGAAAAATAGACAAATTCCAAAACGACACTAAATGAACGAAAAATGAAAGTCATTAATGGTCATTAGCCTTATTACATCAATAGAGAAAACAAAGGCATTCCTATCTACTTGGTCCCAGAAGGACCTTCCCCTTATTCGGCATTCCTGCTTCCCTCGAGTAGCATTCCCAGCTCGCGAAGTCCCAGCAGCAGGTAGGTTCTGGCTAGATATCCTCCTTCAGCTCCCTCAGCCCTCTGACAATTTTCGATCCTTTTGCTAAATTTCTCCCCCAGTTCGATTAGGCCTTGTACTAAGTATCCCAACCTCTTGTTGGTGCTGACGGCCATTTCCTTCCATTCCTCGATCAGTTTCTTGTTGGACTCATGTATCTTGTGGTGATCATCCTCACATTCGCGAATCCTTTTGCGCAGCTGGTTGAACTTAACTTGTGTTTCAGCCCTTTCATCAATAACCCTGTGACCTCGAACGAACCCCAGCTCGCTTTGACCACCCATGTCCTCTTCTAACCAACCAAGATAGAAAGGAGTACAACCGGTGTGATATCTGTCTGACTCGATGGTGTCTTTCTCAAGCATAATCTTGCAGTGCCATAGGTGCGAGGCTCGACACTTGTGAGGGCTGTCATCATTCTGAAAGTCTGCTCGAAGATGGCTCATTTTATCGACCCTAGGTATGACTTGCTTCCTACCCGCTTGCCTCATAACTTAGAGAGGGACGTAAGGGTATGTCCCCCTTAGACCAATCAGTATCAGGAAAGAAGCATCTCGATCGAATGATGAACTCGTCTGTCGGAAACCACTCAAACATCCATTGAACATGTTCTTCAGTCAAGTTACAAAAGAGCTCAACCCATCCCTCGGCACTCTCAGGCTGAGTGAACATGTCGGGAATATTATTCATTCGCTTCGGGTGGTGGAAAGCGATGTGGTCATCCCAAATCCTTCGATGAATGTCTTGTCGGTATTCACCTCTTTGGAGGTGTTCCATAAGCCAGAGTTGAAGTAATAAATTGCAACCCTCGAAATGCCTTGCTCCTTGTTGACACATTTCTAAGGCCCGATATATGTCTGCAATAATCATGGGCACAATGCTGAAGTTTTTCCCATCTACCCCTTCCATTATGGTCTTAGTCACCATGGCCAGTCTGGTATGGATTCTCTGCTTCTTCATTGGGAACACGATTAAACCCAAAAAGCAAACCATGAAAACGAACACTCAGCGATGGATGTGTCCCGTGGAGGTGAAAGCAAACTCGTCATGGTAAGAATGGTATGATTTGCTCTGGCCGTACCATTCATACAAATAGTCGAAAGGAATGTATGAATCCTTCAGACATAGCAATTCTGCATTGTTCTTCAGACCCATCATCTTAAGGAAGCCCTTGCATGTGCAGTTCTCAAGCATCAGCAAACCCGGAGTTTCCCATACTAAGTTGGCCAACGCTTCTATCTCTTCTATCAAAGGTGTCATTTCAATGCTCCCAAAGAAGAACACGGACCTCTCGCAATCCCAAAACAAAGTAGCAGCCTCTATTATCAGTTTGTTAGGATATATTTCTAGGAGAAATGGTAGGTTGCCTAGGTGTTTTCTGACGATATCTTTATTGCTAGAATGTAGGTCCTCCCACCAACTCAGTAGTCTTGGTTGATATTGGAGACCATGCCGAATCTGGGACCTCGTGCATCGTTTTTTCTGCAAGGAAAATAAGGTTAGGCCCTTACCCCCACCAGACTCGACTATTTAACATCAATAATTAGCAGGAAGCATTTAGTTCTCCAAATAAATGCATAGAACGTGATGACGTCCGTTTGGGTTTAGGGAAACCCGGTGGACTTTTGGATAAGGCTGTCTTAAAAGCTATCGTGCGGGCGACACTTTAGCTTGACTAGGTTTGACCATGATGCATGCAATCAATACAATAAAGTAAGGTTTCTATGGGGTTTTATACTGGTACCCTTGAGCGGACAACTCAAGGGGGAAGGCACGTAACCGTCGACTGCACCGCTGATCGACTAGTTTTACCGCAAATAAGCCTTTCCGAATTTAGGGGGACACTAATACAGGAAGAGCGCAACCGCTCATCAACTGTTGCTATAGTATTTGTTTGGCGCGAGTGGAGTATGAATGTTGAGCATGATTATTCAATAATAATCATTAAAACAGATTGTCATGTATTTGCACATTAAGGAAAGCGGTAAATGCAACAATTGTGATTTAAAACTGTTAGAAAGGAAAACAAAGAGACATGTCAGTTTCGTTTTGTGAAAGAAATAGTTGAAAGAAATAAACAACTAATTGCACGTAGCAGGGAAGAGGAAAGGGTGCAAGTTTTTAAACAAATAAAGGCACAAATTTACGAAACAATTTTTAATGGTAAAAGCCTATAATCCCGAGCAGAGTCGCCATGCTGTCGCGCCCCCCTTTTTCCCCTCGCGGAGAGATCGGGTGCAGGACATTTCGGTAGAGGCAACTCTTTCCTTTTGGGAATGAGGGTTTGCATATTTGGAGAGTCGCCACCTAACGATTGTAACGGTGCGTTAGGGCACCTAAGGGGTTCAATTACAACTACATTACTAACCAGAGATTGGGTAAGGGCTTGAAATTATCCCAAGGGGAAGGTGTTAGGCACCCCTCAAGATCCACAAGTATTGTTCCCGGCCAAATAGTTTTCGTGAATTTGTAAAATTAGCGAATAACAAGTAAGGGGCTCAAGTAAGAGGGGATCTCAAATATTAAGCAAACAAGTGTTTGGGAAAATAGTTATAAAATGACTAAGTTTTGAAAAGGATTATAATATAACATTTAAAGGAAAGGTGTCCTAGATTTGAAACAATATGGATCACATCAATGCGATACCTGATAGACACTCCTCGAAGAGGGGCTACACGTGGTATTAGCGCATAGATCATCATATCCATATTCTACCATCCCCCCTCCCCCAAAGGTAATTAGAGCGCGTGTTAGTCACGAAATCTATTGCGTGCTATTACCCGCCCTATCCTCCTAGTCCAGGAGGAGGTTAGGACTACTACCCTAAAAGGGAGGTACTAGAAAGACCCTCAGGTTTAAAGGTAAAATTTTAGAGCGACAAATAAGAACATTTATGACTGCAGCAAATGGGAAACATATAGGAGCATACAAAAGGCTCAAGTTTACCTCCACATGTTATGCACATAATTAGCACGACTCAAACACAAATAAGGGAAGTATTTATTGATGTCCTAAGACATGGTGTCTAGGTGAGTTTAGAGAATAAACGGGCAGTTTTGTTATCGCTTGAAATTCCTAATCAGTTTGCCTACTAATTGGAGGAGATTGTTAACATAAAGTAGTACACATAAAGTAGGCAGGTTTTCAGTTTTTAAGATATTATCACCTAAGGTTTGCCTAGGCGTGGGGCAGTACACATTAATTACCAAAATCCGTAATGGCATTGTTGTGAATTTTACCTAAACATGATGTTCTAGGTTATTCAAAACACAGAAGTCATTACCAGTTATTTTTTAGAGAAAACTTAGTGGGGTTGTGTCACGGCCCAAAAATCCCACCTTCGGGCCATGACTGCGTCTAACGTTGAACCCGCTAGACAAGCCAACGTTTGAACTAAATAAAACTTATTAACAACAAATACAAACAAGATAACCAAGGCTTCGATGTCCCACCATATAAAATTTAACAAAATAACCCAAAATACAACATAGCACTTTTTGAAATAAAACCCATAAACAAATCCCAGAACTGGAGTCACGTACTCATGGACTATCTAAGAGATTACTACAAACAAAAGGTCTGAAATAAATACATAAGACTGTCTTTGAAATACAAGGTAAGACAGAGCTGAAAGTGGAAAGTAGAAGGTGACGTCAAGGCCCACGAACGACTGCGGGTCTACCTCGAGTC
>ML253222.1:0-72256 GCA_005239495.1 Nicotiana undulata
GTTGTTTTGCGGTTCGCATTGTTGATGTGCGACCGCATATTAACATCGCATTCTTGGTGCAACCTCAGGTATCGGAGATTTTGCGGTTAAGAATGCATTTCGCATGTGAGTTATGCGATCGCATACTCGACCGCATTTTAGCCCTTGAGATTGGCCCATCTTTTCTGTTGCGGTCTGCGATCCCTGGGTGAACCATGCGTTTCGCATTTGAGTTATGCGTCACTCTCTTGTCAGATATGCGATTGCATTAGTGTTGCTCCCCTCACTTTTTAGCTTCTTTGCTTTCTTTTCATGGTCTTGAGTATTTACATCTCATGCACTGCAAAACGTCAAAATTCTATAAGTATAAAAGGCAAATGCTNTGGTCGAAGGGCACAAGTTTTCTGATATCATCAAGTTGGGAGAGCGAATCGAGGAAGGAATCAGAAACGGTATAGTTACTAACTTTGAAGCCTTACAGGCTACCAACAAAGCTCTGCAATCCGGTGTTGTGTCCAAGAAAAGGGATGTAGGAGCCATGATGGTGGCACAGCAAGCCAAGTCCCCTCCCAAATATCAAGTATACCCCGCACCTTCCTTCACATACCAACCAGCTCCAAGTTACCAAGCACCTTCACCTCAAAACCAGACAGCCTCACCCGCTTACCAAGATCCACCACCCACATATCAGCCTACCTCGCCCATGTATTCCCAACTAGCTTTCGTTTATAATGCCTACAATTCCCAACCTTCTCACTACCAATCACCACCTAATCGCCAAAACTTCCCAAGACCTCGCCCAAATTTTGACCGTCGTCCACCAAAACAGTATACTGCCATAGCTGAACCCATTGACCAATTATATGAAAAGCTTAAAGCCGCAGGTTATGTCACACCCATCCCCACTTTCACCCCCGAGAACTCATCTCAGTGGGTCAACCCGAACAAAACCTGTGCTTGCCACTCCGGCATGAAGGGATACACCATCGAGGTATGTCGTTCCTTGAAAGACAAGATGCAGACCCTCATAGATAACACGATCATTGTAGCCAAGGACCCTTCTCCTAATGTTCGCAATAATCTGCTACCTGACCATAAAGGCGGTGTCCACATGATTGAGGTTGAAGATGATTGGGATCCTGAGGGATCAATTGGGCTAATTGCCGAGGGTGATCCAAAGAAGACTCTGAATACTCTTAATCTGATCGTGGTCCAGATGCAGCCGTCTGAGGAAGTTGAGGTAAACATGTCCATTCAACTTGAGTTTGAATCAAGGCCACCCGCCGAGGGAAAAGCCCCAGGGCCGATCGAAGTCGAGTTTGTGCGACCGCTCAAAGTTGCAATCCGGCCATCTATAACATATTACTCCAGTAGGAATAAGAATTACCACACCTATTCCAGTGGCAATGTCAACAACAGCACCTTTTTATTCAGACGCCATTCCGTGAGACTATACTGCTGAAGCAAGGAGGAAAGGTAAAGGCAAGTCTGAAGAAGCCATCGCTGCACAGGGTATGACGAGAACTGGCAGAGTTTATACCCCTGAGCAGCTGGCCGAGTCTAGCAAGCAAACCAACAATCGTCCCCCCATCATTTAAACAGGTTCTGATGATCAGTGGAGAAAAATATAAGCTAAGGAATACTCAGTCCTCGACCAGTTGAACAAAACGCCAGCTCAGATATCCATCCTCTCCCTGTTACAAAACTCTGAAACTCACAAGAGTGCTTTGCTAAGGGTGCTGAGTGAAGCATAAGTACCAGACAATATCACTAGTGGAGAAATGGCCAATATGGTGGGCCAGATACTGGAGAGTCACAAGATCACATTCCATGAAGATGAGTTACCGCCCGAGGGGCTAGGACATAATAGAGCACTACACATCACCGTACGATGTCAGGATCATTTCATCACAAGGATCCTAATTGATGGGGGTTCTAGCCTCAATATCTGTCCGCTAGTCACGCTCAAGAAATTGGGAAAAAGTCTACATAAGATAAAGGAAGGAGAGATCAACGTAAAAGCCTTCGATGGTTCGCAGAGGTCCACCATGGGAGAAATTACCTTATGCTTACAGATGGGACCAACTTGGTTCGATGTAGATTTCCAAGTGATAGATGTGCATGCATCCTACAACTTACTGTTGGGACGACCTTGGATCCACGCGGCTGGGGTCGTGGCATCCACCCTACATCAAGTTGTGAAGTTTGAATGGAACCATCAAGAGGTAATCATTCATGGCGACGGTAGCAACCATATCTACGGTCGCCAGACCTTTTCGGTCATCGATGGAAGAAGGAAGTTGGGCAGAGAGATCTATCATAACATAGATCGTGTTAACGCTATTGACAAAGACAAGTGGTCGGGCAGTAAGACCGAAAGCATATTGAACTTGCAAGGGTACGAGCCGGGTAAAGGACTCGGTAAGCATCTTCAAGGAATAACAAAGTTAATAACACTCAAGAAGCACGGTACTACATTTGGTCTAGGGTACGAATACACTTGGAACGAGTTCAGGGACTGGTCGCCACCATGGCACGGCCCCTACTACCCATTAGAGCAGCCAATACCCCGCATAGAGCAGACTTTCCAGCCGGCTGACATCATATATGGTACAGACGAAGAAGAAGCGCTAGCGGCGATAAGGGATTTATTTCTGGATGATGAGGATATGGACTGATGTGTCACTTTTGAAGAGAAGGGGGAGGAAGGCCCTTCCATACAAGTCGTGAGCAAGGGATCACATCTCAACAATTGGTCTGTCAGGACAACTAAAGCCCGTCGAGCCTCGGGGTAGCAAGGCTAACAAAACAAACATTATTTACAGTTTATTAATATAAAGCATTTCCTCCCTTTTCGCATTTTTAATTTCTGCAAGAAAGAGCTCATATGTTCAAACAATTACTCAATTTATCAAATCATTTCCAATTTCTTTATAAATCTTATATTTTCTATATTTACTTGCTACTGTGTTCCTCCCCATTACTTTACACAGCATTACTATTACTTATCTTGATGAACCAACGACTGTGACCTGCAACGAGGCAACGCAACAAATGGATTCCGAGTCAGACGAGGATGATATACCTGAGGATATTATTAAAGAGGTCGAGAACTTTGAGAATAGACCTAAGTCTAACTTGGACGACACTGAGGTCGTCAACCTAGGAAACGCAGAGAACGTCAAAGAAACACGCATCAGCATTCATCTATCGCCGTCAGAAAAGGAGGAATATACGGAATTTTTAAGAGAGTATGAGGACATATTCGCCTGGTCATATGATGACACGACTGGCCTCAGTACATCTATTTTGGCCCACAAACTGCCAACCAATCCAACATGCCCACCAGTGAAGCAAAATCTCAGGAAGTTCAAACCAGACATGAGCTTGAAAATCAAAGAAGAGGTCACTAAGCAGATCAACGTCGGGGTTCTCCGAGTGGTCGAATATCCTACATGGTTAGCCAACATTGTACCTGTACCAAAGAAACACGGGAAGGTCAGAGTCTGCGTCGACTACCAGGATCTCAACCGGGCCATTCCGAAAGACGACTTCCCCCTGCCGAACATAAACATCTTAATTGAAAATTGTGCCAAGCACGAGCTGCAATCCTTTGTAGATTGTTTTGCTGGTTACCATCAGATTTGGATGGACGAGGAAGATGCTGAGAAAACAACATTCATTACGCTGTGGGGAGTGTATTTCTACAAGATGATGTCATTTGGTCTGAAGAATGCAGGAGCCACTTACATGAGAGCCATGACTACTATATTCCATGATATGGTTCACAAGAAAATTGAGGTATATGTGGACGACATCATCATCAAATCAATAAAAGTTGATGATCACATGGAAGATTTGAGAAAGTTCTTCAACAGGTTAAGGAAATATAATCTGAAACTTAACCCTACAAAGTGTGCGTTCGGGGTTCCCGCTGGCAAGCTGCTAGGGTTCATCGTCAGTCGTCGAGGAATAGAGCTAGATCCATCAAAGGTCAAAGCCATTCAGGAATTTCCACCACCAAAGAACAAAAGGGATGTTATGAGCTTTATAGGAAGGCTCAATTATGTAAACCGGTTCATAACTCAGTCTACCGTCATTTGTGAACCAATTTTCAAGATGTTGAGAAAGGATGATGCATCCAAATGGACTGAGGATTGTAAAAAAGCCTTCGACAGAATCAAGGAGTACCTCTCAACACCACCAGTCTTGGTACCCCCAGAGCCGGGTAAACCCCTATTACTCTACCTGTCTGTAATAGATGGAGCCTTCGGTTTCGTTCTCGGGCAACATGATGAAACAAGAAGGAAGGAGCAAGAAGTTCACTCCGTATAAGGCCCGGTATTCTCTATTAGAGCGCACCTATTGTGCTTTGACTTGGGTCGCACAGAAGCTGAGATGTTATTTCTATGCCTACACAACGTATCTCATATCAAGGATGGATCCGCTCAAGTACATCTTTCAGAAACCTATGCCCGCTGGAAAGCTGGCTAAAGGGCATATCCTATTAAGTGAGTTCGACATCATTTACGTAACTCAGAAGGCAGTCAAGGGACAAGCATTAGCCGATCATCTTGCTGAGAATCCTATGGACGGAGAATGCGAACCCTTAAAATCGTATTTCCCCCAGGAGGAAGTATCATTCGTAGGAGAAGACATTGCAGAATCCTACGACGGTTGGAGGATGTTCTTTGATGGGGCCGCAAACTTCAAGGGCGTGGGTATTGGAGCAGTCTTAATTTTAGAAACTGGTCAGCACTACCTGGTATCCGCCAAACTCAAATTCCCTGCACCAACAATATGGCTTAATTTGAGGCTTGCATCCTTGGGCTCAACTTGGCCATCGACATGAATGTTAAGGAATTATTACTGATTCCGACTTATTGATACACCAAGTCCAAGGGGAATGGGAGACCAAGAATTACAAGATACTGCCATACCTACATCGTGTGCAGGAATTGAGAAGGAGGTTCATGAAGGTTGAATTTTGGCACGTTCCCAGATTCCAGAATGAATTCGCCGACGCACTGGCCACCTTGTCATCTATGATCCAGCATCCAGATAAGAACTTCATTGATCCTATCCCGGTGGGGATTCACACTCAGCCGGCTTACTGTGCCCACGTTGAAGAAGCTGATGGAAATCTTTGGTTTCATGATATTAAGGAGTACTTGGCAGATGGAGAGTACCCAGAGCTTGCAAGCGCTACTCAAAAGCGTACTCTTCGAAGGTTATCAAACAAATTCTTTCACAGCGGAGGAATACTATATAGGAGGACTCTCGATCTGGGTTTGCTAAGATGTGTCGAGGCAAAGGAAGCAACGAAGCTGTTGGAGGAAATACATGTTGGTACATGTGGTCCTCATATCAACGGGTTTGTTCTAGCAAAGAAGATACTTCAGGCTGGTTATTTCTGGATGACCATGGAAACAAACTGCATCCAGTATGTCCGCAAATGCCATCGATATCAAATACATAGGGATATGATAAAGGTACCTCCCAGTGAGCTTAATGCAACAAGTTCACCCTGGTCGTTCGCCGCTTGGGGCATGGATGTCATTGGACCAATCCAGTCTGCCGTCTCCAACGGCCACAGGTTCATTCTGGTTGCCATTGACTATTTCACCAAATGGGTCGAAGAAACATCTTACAAAGAAGTTACTAAGAAAGTCATGGCCGACTTTGTCCGCGACCGCATTGTTTGTCGGTTTGGCGTTCCAGAGTCAATCATCACCGATAATGGTTCCAATCTCAATAGTGATTTTATGAGGATAATGTGTGAAACCTTCAAAATCAAGCATAAAAATTCCACAGCATATAGACCTCAAATGAACGTAGCCATTGAGGCTGCCAACAAGAACATTAAGAAGATACTGAGAAAGATGATAGAAAAGCACAAGCAATGGCATAAGAAGTTATCGTTCGCCCTACTGGGGTATCGCACCACGATTCGCACATCAACCGGGGAAACTCCTTACATGTTGGTATACGGTACAGAAGCCGTCATTCCTGCTGAAGTTGAAATTCCCTCTTTAAGAATCATACAAGAGGCCAAGCTCAGCGACGCCAAATGGGTAAGAAGCTGTTATGAGCAGTCGGCCCTCATAGACGGAAAAAAAATGAACGGGGTTTGTCATGGTCAGCTATATAAGAATAGAATGACTCGAGCCTTCAATATAAAAGTCAGACCAAGACGATTCACAGCAGGGCAGCTGGTGTTAAAGAAAATCTTTCCTCATCAAGACGAAGCAAAAGGGAAATTCTCTCCCAATTGGCAAGGCTCGTACATGGTTCACCGAGTGCTAATAGGAGGAGCACTCATACTGGCAGAAATGGATCGAGAAGCTTGGCCTAAACCAATCAATTCAGATTCAGTCAAGCGCTACTATGTGTAATTATTATGCTTCTATCAATGTTGTAAACTGAGCTACACCTGACCTGATTCTCATTTAAGAGGGGATACGTAGACAGCCCTGTGGGTTCGATCACATTTTTAATAAATTTTTCAGTTCCCCCACGAATGGAAACTGGGCAGAATTTTGAGGAGGGACCTCAAAATTCCAAAGCAAGTTCAGCCAAGCACCGCACCAGTAACAGCCAGAAGCCTTCACCCATCAAACTGGGGCAAAATGCTGAGGAGGACCCTCAAATCTCCGCAACAAGAGAGGTTTCAATGTCTTGAGTCGCGTCATGGTCGTCGGTTCATCCAAAGAAAACTATTCTTTTCTATATGTTATATCATATTTTATAAAACCATGCATATTTATTTCTCAAAAACAGCTTGTTTTAGCAACCCTACCCCTGTGGTACAAACAAAGTCATCATCATCAAGCAGATAGGCCGATCCAAGCTAGCAGGAATGCAAACTAACCCTCCCCTCTACAGAACTCACGATTTTTCTTTGGATGCAGGCACAAGTACGGCGAAACCCCAAGACATTCCATTACCCCCACAAGACGCATGCTTCTCAAGGATACACTCTCGAACTCATTGCACATGCCAATGCTTACTACTATCATCATTGCAAACGATACTTCATTCACAACAGTCGTTTCATCGCACTTTCTCATCAGCTAAGAACTCTTACTATCACTTTATTTTCTGCATTGCATGAGGCTACCTTTCTGCCTCTCGAGGCTAAGCTCTGTCTCCATCTTGCATGAGGTTAAGCTCTACCTCCATTTGCGTTCGCATCTTTGCATAAGGCTACTTTTCTGCCCTCCGAGACTAAGCTTTGTCTCCATCTTGCATGAGGTTAACCTCTACCTCCATTTGTATTCGCATCTTTGCATAAGGCTACTTTTCTGCCTTCCGAGACTAAGATTTGTCTCCATCTTGCATGAGGTTAAGCTCTACCTCCATCTTGCATTCTCATCTGCATAAGGCTATCAGTCTGCCTTCCGAGGTTAAGCTCTACCTCTATCTGCATTCGCATCTTTGCATAAGGCTACTTTTCTGCATTCCGAGACTAAGCTCTGTCTCCAGCCTGCATGAGTTTAAGCTCTACCTCCGTCTGCATTCGCACCTGCATAAGGCTATCAGTCTGCCTTCCAAGGTTAAGCTCTACCTCCATCTACATTCACATCTGCATAAGGCTACCTTTCGGCCTTTCGAGACTAAGCATTGTCTCACTGCATTTTCCTCACATTGCATAAGGCTAACCTTCTGCCTTCTGAGACTAAGCATTGTCTTTCTCTGCATTCGCACTTACATAAGGCTACTACTCTGCCTTCCGAGGTTCTACGCTACCTCTCTCCGTATCTTATTGCGCTACGCTAAACTCATTTCTACCTTTTCAAAGCATTCACCTTTCATTACGTTATTTATTTACGCTTTCTTTCGGGCTAAGCTCTTCCCCCCTTTCCTTTCGCAAATCGCAAGACTAAGTTCTGTCTTGTTGGCATCATATTACTACATTCTTCATGGGCTGAAATATCGCTAACTTGTCCAAAGGCGTCATCATTCGTAGGCACCATCCGCATGGCCCAAGAACATCATTTCAAAGCATGCGGGTCTCTTACATTCAACTTGCATATCATTATTCAAAGGCATCATGGTTCGAAGGCACAATCATCATGGCCCGAGAACATCATTTCATAGGCTTGAATTCGACATAGATCTGGTGTTTTGGTGTTGTTTTGGGTGTTCCGAAGATTCAACTAAATTTGAGTTATGTAATGTTTGTATGTGATCTCGAAGAGCTCGGGTGAGTTTTTGATAGGTTTGGGTTGCGTTGTGCTCGTTTTTCTTATATTTCGACGTCGTTTCTTCAAGCATAAATGATATCAAATTGAACAAATGAGCTCTGATTACTGTTTTGAATGAAGCATTAGATCTTTGTCGTAATTACGAACCCGTAGCAAAAAGAATCATCGAATTTGGACATCGTATGAGGATTTTATGGCCATTTTACCAAGGTTGCCAAACTTTTCAGGTTAATTACAAAATTGTCACTGACGGCGTATTAAAAATCTGCACTATTTGCAAATCTTAAAACCTACATATCTCCTTCATTATAAGGTGAAATTGAGAGAAAAACCTAAATTGATTAGAATGTCACAAGGAATCCATTGGAAGCATAAAACGCGAGTTTCAGAATTATTAGACATGAGAATCGAAGAAGAAAAACTGGAGAAAAATATACAAAACAAGAGTTTGTTCTTTCGGTCAAATCTTGAGTTGGGGAGTTCGGATTTGGGCGATTTTGGAGGCGAATTTAAGCATATGGATTGGGGTAATTATTCTCTACTCATTTTTTTGCTTATATTTCATGAATCCATCTTCGGTTTTGGGATTTGATAATTTCAAAGTGAAATTGAAGGATTAGGGCTTGAGTTTAAGAGACCTTTTAGAGGTGATTTGAGGGGCCAATCGGACTCCGATTTCATATTTCTTTATATGTACGGACTCGTGAGATGATGAGGACCATTTTGGTATAAAGTTTGACAAGTTCCGAGACGCGGACTAGGGGGTCAGGTTTTGGCTAATTTCGGGTTTTGTGCTAAAATTGATATTTTTCAATTGGAATTCATTACCTTAGCATAATTTAATGAGAAAAATCTGAACTTGGTAGATTTGAAGCACTCGGAAGTTGATTCGAGAGGCAAGTATATTGCGGAATAATTTTTGGGCTAGTTTGAGGTAAGTAATGTCTTTAAATCCTGTCCTGAGGGTATGAAACCCCGGACTTTGTACCCTTTCACGGGTTTGGATTTCACAAATCGGGAATTTGGAAATATATCCCTTTTTAGGCGACTATTGAGTTGCGAAACCACTTTTAAAGTCTATACTTAATAGTATTGGTATATTTTTTATATATTTGGGTTGTAATCCATGTTTGGGGCCTAGTGCCGATCTGTTTTAACCCCTTGGGGTTGTTTTACTGATATTCTCACTATTTTGAAACTATGATTTTTCACTCAGTCATTCTTATGAAATTGTTGACACTCTTATTTGATGATATTAAAATTTCTTGAAATGAAATACTATTTTGGATAGAGAACCCCGTTTTATTCATGGCCCGAGTGGCATGCTGAGAGTGTTTGACTGAGTGAGGCTGAGGGCCAATGTTGTGAGGATGTTATGACTGAATGTGGTCGAGGCCAATGTTATGAGGATGTTATGATATGAGAGAGGCCGAGTGCCTGAGAGTGATTTATGCCATGATATGGCTTGTTTATAGTGCTTGGGTTGTAGGAGCCCCTCTGGAATCTGTACACACCCCTAGTGAGCGTAGGTACCTATTGAGTGCGAGTGCCGAGTGATGAGTGATTGGGAGGCATAAGTGACAGTAAGGTTACCCGCGGGGCTGATACTGAGTGATGGTGAGGTGCTGAGGGAAATTGTTACGAGTGATGATTATGGCTCGAGGGGCAGTTTCATGATGATATTTTACTGAGTTTTGACTATGATTCACTTCATTTTTCAAACTGATATTACTGAGAGTTTTAATAGGAATTATTGGAAAAATATACTTGTTTCAAAGGATTTTTTTGGAAATTGGTTTTCGAACTTATGTATATTGTATTGAGACTTGATGTTTTACTATTTTGTGGATTGATGTTTTGTGCTCTATGTTTCTTATTTCTCATACTGTGATTTATTTTCATTACTACTGAGTTGGAGTACTCATCATTACTCCCCGCACCCATGTGTGCAGATCCAGGTACTGGTTCAGAGCAGTAGTCGTCTGAGTTCATTATCATCAGCGTTTGGGATTTCGAGGTAGCTGTACAGCGTCTGCAGCTTCTCCACTTCCCTTCTTCATATAGTATTAGAATTTGATTCATAGATAGTTATTAAGACATTAGCTGAGTTAATTTATTTTCTTAGAAGCTCATGATCATTGACTCATGTCTTGGGAGAGTTGTTTAGTGTGATGACCCAAAAGGGTCATCATATTAATTAAGACTCCATTCTAGGCTCCAAGGCTTTCAAAAGACTAATTTTAACTATCTCAAATTTTGCGTGCGCAGTCCGGACGTGAAACCGGAAAGCTTTTATGTGAAAATGCGAGAACTGAAAATCTATAGGGTTACAACTTAGTTTTGGTTGACTTATGGTCAAACTTTGAGTAAACACACCTGGATCTATGTTTCGACGATCCCGGGAGGTCCGTATTAAAATATGGGACTTGAGCATATGTCAGAAATTGAATCCCAAGGTACCTAGCATTAGAAAAACTATTCTTGAAGAAAATTGTTGTGCTGGTTAAATCAAGAAAATAAAGAAATAAAATAATATGTAAACTTTATGATATTGGGCCTGTATGTTGGTTACGGAGCCCGGAACAAGTTTGTTATATTTTGTAAGACCTATTTGTGAAGTTTAATGAGAATCGGAGTTTATTTGATGTAATTCAAACATCCGGTTGAAAAGTTAGAAATTTGAGTGTTCTTGAGAAAATCTTGAGTTTGAGGCTAAATCTGTGGATTTTGATGTTAGTTTGATGATTTGATTTCAAGATCAAGTCCGTATAATATTTTTAGATGTGTGTTCATGTATGGGTTGAAGCCCCGAGGGCTTGGGTGGGTTTTGAAATAAGTTTAGGCTATGTTGCGCTTGTTTTTTATGGTTCATCGTCGTTTCCTCAGGAATAAAATGACACCACACTAAGAAAATGAACTCTAAATGTAATTTTTATTGAACCATTAGATCCGTATCAAAATTTTGGAGCCATAGGAAAAAGAATCATCAAGTTTGGACATCGTATGAAGAAGTTATGCCCATTTTAGTGTCAGCAAAATACCGCTGGTGCCGGATGTCGCAAATGCGAACTCCAAGTCCCAAATGCGACATCCGCAGCCTATTAAAGGAGCTTTTTGACGGGATTTTCAGCCATTCTTCAATTCTCTCAAACCCTAAACCTCCATAGGTGATTTTTCAAAGATCCAAACTTCTCCAAATCATTGGTAAGTGATCTCTAACTAATTTCTTTCAATTCCTAACAACTTTTAACAAGATTTCAACCAAAAATCTAGAGTTTTCATGGTAAAAATTGAAATTTTGGGTAGAAGTTAGGAATTTCAATTTTTGGAGAATTGGACCTCGAATTGAGGTCGGATTCCAATACCAATTGTATATCCGTGCTCGGGGGAGAGTGTAGAAAGAGTATTGGTTGTTTATTGGGTTCCCTTGTGGGACAATTGATTAAGCAGTTTGGTGTTGTTTTACGAAGTTTATATATATATATATATATATGCACATTGATGTTCCTGTGATATATTGTTGGAAGAGAGATGTTGTGAAAGGTTTGGCCTTTATTGTGAAAGATTTATACTTTAATATAAGGTTGTGATGTATTGTGGAAACCGAAATGTTGTGAAAGGCTCGGCCTGAATTGTGAAATTTATGAATAAATGGATAGGATATGTCTGGTGGGAGCGGGTGGCACGCCGCAACAAGGACTGATAAGGGTGGACACGTGGGATCGGGTCGCACGCCACAACAGGAGTAATAAGGGTGATATATTTAGGGAGGAGCAATAAGGGAGGACAGGTGGGAGCGGGCTTCACGCTGCAACAAGGAGAGATAAGGGAGGACGCTTATATTTGTACTGATTTTCAAAGAAAATAATGATTTGAAAAGCTAAATGTTTATTTTTACTGTTTTGTTTTTAGAAAAACAAAGATTCGAAACTTTCTATGTTATATTACTATTTTTCATGTATTGGCACTACTTTTATTCAAAGATAAAGTTTGAAAACTTGGAAATTATTGAGATTAGTTATAACTGAGGCCTGAAAGAGGCGGTTGTATTATTTTATTATTGTTGCAGTATTTGAATTGATGTGTTTAGATTTCCTTCCTATTTTATAATTATTGTCTCAGTTATATTTTCTTGTTAGTGTAGAATTGTTTTATTGTGTTATCATATATATATTAATATCACAGGTTTATTGTTAAAAGCCCCGCCTTAGCCTCCTCACTACTTCGCCGAGGTTAGGCTCGGCACTTACTCAGTACATGGGGTCGGTTGTACTAATACTACACTCTGTGCTCTTTTGCACAGATCCAGGTACTGATCAGAGATAGGAGATTTTAGTAGCTGATATGACTGCTCGGAGACACGAGGTAGATCTGCTAGCGTCTGCAGATTCCTTGAGTCTTCACTTACTTTTGAACACTGTTTTATTTCTTACAAAACAGATATAAAGTTTTTTCAGCCCATTATCTGTAGCATTCTTAGTAGTTCGTGAATTGTGACACCAGACCCTGGATAGTTATGAAATTGGAATTAGTTGATGGCTCGTCTGTTACTTTGAATATTAATCTTGATTGTATTTTTTGAGATATATTAGATTTTGTGTTTATTTAGATTTGTTCGTTAGAGTGGAAAGTAAAGTTATAACCAATATGATTGTATAATATTCTAACATTGGCTTGCCTAGTGTTAGGCGCCATCACGATCCTTGGGGTTGGGAATTTGGGTCGTGACATTTAGACTGTTAGATTATTATTGGGGCGTAAAGACTTAAACAAATTATTTTATACTTTGTTTGCTTATTATTGATTTGTGAATTATTATAATAGAACAAATGTGTAGTGATGTGATGGTTGGATAGCCTAGTTCCACGATAGGCCATCACGACCTGTTAGAATTTGGGGTCGTGACAAGTTGGTATCAGAGCTTTAGGTTACATAGGACTCAACGCTCATGAGCAGGTTTAGTAGAGTCTTGCGGATCGGTACGGAGACATCTGTACTTATCTTTGAGAGGCTGCAGAACCCTTAGGAAACATTCCACATTCTTGAATTCTTGTCGTGCGAATCCATTTTATTCAGCCAAAAGCGTAACTCTTTGAATTCCTTTCAAGTATTCGAATGCGCACAGTGCATCGTCGGCTTGTGACTTCCAGGGATGAGATGTGATTGTTAGCATGTTGATAATGGGCCAGTCTGGAGGACTTGAGGCTGTGACTTGAGTGCTGAGATTTCGTTTGTGTGAACACACGTATTTAGGGACTTATATGTCTGTTTGTGTCCTTATTGATGGAACTTGTGACTAGATGACTACGTGGTGAGTGTGATTAACAGTTAGATGTGTTCAGGTTGTTTGATTGTGACAAGAATGGATTAGCGGGAGATGTAGCAAGAATCATTGAGTAATTGACCTCAGTCTTAAGTTAGAATATGGCATTGAGTTGTTAGTGTATTGGAAGGCCTCTCATGTTGTGTATATGTGGAGTGAAGCGGATCTTTCTATTGTGTTCTGAGATCCTAGTGATGTCGTTTGGGATGACTGATGCCCTAGCAACGTTCATGTATTCAATTAATGGTGTATTCCAGCCGTATTAACACTCTTTTGTTATTGTATTTATTGATGGCATCCTGTCGTACTCTCGTAGCCATAAGGTAGCATACTCCGCATTTGATGATGGTATTACAGGGATATAGGGAGGAGAAGCATTGTGCGAAATTCTCCAAGTGTAAATTTTTGGCCCAGTTTAGTAGCATTCCTGGGACACGTGGTGTCCAGTGAAGGTATCCATATGGTCAGACGAGTGTGACTAGAGCTTCCAAAAGCTCAAGATTTCCTTGACCACAGCTCCAATGTTAGTATAGCCACCAGCTTCAGGTTCTTATGCCGCTTAATGAGATGTCTCGAGGGAAGGCAGTGGTTGTGTTCTAATGTAGGAAGGTATAGTGATTACGTGATATCTATGATTTTTGGAAGTGTATAGGGAGATATCATTTTGAGGTTAAGCAGGCAGGGGTATTTCCTGCGGTTGTCCTTAGGTGTGTGACGTTTATGTTTATCTGTAGTAAGTTCTCTCTATCAGCAAATGATGTATGTTGTAATTTGAGTTTAGAACGCTTGTGGGAGTTGGCATGACCATTATCATGGTGAATGCAAGATTTGCATACGATTTGAGGGTTAGATGGTTTGGGTCATATGAGCTTATGGAGTATTTAGCTGAACCTTACCACAGTATGGTGGCACTGATAGTGTATGGACATCGTGAGTTATTGTTTGTCTTGGTCTTTCGATTTGAGCCAAGTGGGGGAGTCCGCTAATTATAAGTTGATTAGACGATTATGTGTTGTATTGGTTTCGGTTCGAGGTATGTTGGTGAATCAATCATGAGCTGCAGAGGTGGAGTCTGGGAATGACTCGAGTAATGGAATTTCTTCGATACAGGTTGTAATGTACCTTACGGATAAGGGAATTTATTGAATGATTGTGTTGTACTTGAAAGTGTAGTGTGTGCAATGTATGAGTGTGCTTGTTGCTTCAAAGGTTTGGATTACTTTCCTAGTATGTGGTTTGTAAGAGGGGTCAGGTCATTTTGTTTACTTGGTTAGTGTAATTGAAATTGTGGAGAGTGAATGACGTTCAAGAATGGTTCCGATGGATTCAAGGTTATATGTGGCGACTGAGGATCTTCAAGGTGTGAAAAGGGCTAGAACTGAGATTTAAGGGGAATGTGTCAAGGCTTGTGGTGTATTTACATTATCATGGATTATATCCATCAGTATCAGGAAAGTGAAGGTAATGACTTTAAATTCGTAGGAAGTCTCTTCAGGGTAAGTAGTTCTAATGTGGTGCTGTTCGGGACATTTGAGGGAGTACTCAGCGACTTTTGAGCATTAGACAGTATATTTTATGCTCGAGTTTTGTACAGTGAGTCTGGATTGAGAGTTGCGGTATTATGACAAGAAGAAGTATCAATTCAAAGGTAAGTCAGAAGGAACTTGGATAAATAGGACAGCTTTGTAGTAGGTCGGATCGGCATGATAAGGGATATGGTTAGTTCTTTGGGTGGTTATGAGGTATGAGTTATTACAGGTGTTTCTTAGCAATTCTCTTGGGATTTGGTGGCATGCGTAGCCCAGTTGAGTTAGAAGGATTCAGTCCTGACGGTTTGGTGTTGTACAAATGGGATTCAAGAGTTCTTGAGGATTTCTACCACGGTTAGAGATGTATATTTTCTACTGGCGTGAGGGCCATGGGATGTATAATGATTTAGCTTCTAAATGGGATCAATGGAAAGTTCTTGGCTAGTTGGGTATGTAGTTGTTTGTGGCTCGGAAGGGAGCAGGAAGTTCTCATATTTATCATAGGATTGCATGGCGTATGCGGTATTTTGGGTATAGTAGAGATTGGCATATGTGAGGTCACGGTTCAGTTCTGGAAGGGAAGTCAGCACTGGCAATTTCAGATGACTAGGTAAAGGGTACCACTATTGGGGGGCTTGATGAGGGTATACATTCAGAAAGGGCAATGTGTTTAAGGCGATGTGTTTGAGTAAGGGTGCTTCATTGGTGTTACGGCACTCTCTTGTTGGATCGAATGCGGATATTCAAGGTTGCTTGGTGACACAGAGGAATTATGGGGGTATCCTTCGTGGAATGATTGGGTATTTGAGACGTGTTATATATTCGAGTGGTGGAGTTGGGATCAGATATGGTAACTTTGTGCGCTTCATGGACTTTGAGACTAAGATTTCTAATAAACAGATTATTTTGTGGTTGTAAACTATGAGGATGCGAGCAAAGCTATTCAGGTGTTAGTATATGCCATGACTCAGCCATTATGAACTTTCAGAGAGAAATAGTACTTAGAGTTATTGGTAGGCCAGTATGGGTGTGTGTTCTGCACTGAGTCGGAATTTCTGACTCCGAAATGCTATTGTTGAAGGATGTACCATTCGATTGTCATTGAGCTTATTCGTGTCTTGGAGTGATCTATGAGTTACCTTTTGGTGTTTCGAGGAGTTGCGATCGTTGGTTATATGTGCATAGGGTGCGGTTCCATCGAGGCTGTATAGCGAGATTTGAGTAAGGTAAGTAATTGGGTGTTGCAGGATTGAGACGTGTTGGTTATGTTCTTTCTGGTTCGGGTGGCATGGTATCGTCTGATTTCCCCGTGGTTATGGCAATGCACTTTGAGTACTTGATGTCTAATTGATTTTGAGCAAGGTGGCTTGGGGTATTTCATGTGGTCCAGCGGTTGGATGGGATCACACCTTGTAGCGGAGTTAAGTGGAGGTATGATTCTTGGTGTCGAATTCACGTGTTATGGTCTCACGATGTATACCAGGCTTTTAGCATGATGCGGTGTGGTAAGTGTTAGTGGCAGGATAGTCCTCTCGTGTGAGTCTTCTTTATTTTATAAATTGAGCTTTTCGGATGTTGTTATTGAGTGCAGGAGTTGCACAAGTTATGGCTCTGGATGATATAGTGGTATTAATGATGATCAGACGAATGGTAACTAGTTTCTGCGTGTTCCTTTCATCATTGGCGGTATATGAAAGGGTTAGAACGAGGCTTTGCTTGATAAGAGGTTATTTACCGGTATTGGGTTGTTATAAGCAATTATTGTGATTGGGAGTTATCACCACGAGTGCTTGAGTCATGCAGTGGATCATGGTATTTCATCTTGGGTTACGGATATGACTTTTTACAGTGTGCTCAGACTTATTCAGTTTATAGTTGTGGGATTTTGATCTTGTAAATTGATTCAGAAGTGAAAATGTAGTTCTAAGGTTTATGGGTCAAGATTAGACTTCGAAATTTCAATCGTGTTGTGCTATTAGACCTATCTGGGTCAGGGTGACGTGGAATCATCTCCGAATATGTGCATGAAAGGTTACACGGCAATTTTGGTGGTGTTTGGAACAGCTCTAGGCACGTTCGAGGATGAACGTGCGTTTAAGTGGGGGAGAATGTAACGACACGGCCGGTCGTTCCGTAGATTTTGCATTAAAATTCCTATTTTTGCCTTGTCATGCACTGGTTATACTGTTGAGGATGTGTTAGAGTCAGTTGGCTCGGTTTAAGCATGGTTGTAGTGAGAGCTGAGACACTTAGTCTCTTAAAAATAGCTTTATAGTTGGAAAAGTCAATCGGGAGTTGACTTATTGGTAAACGACCTTGGAATGCAGATTTTATGGCTCGGATAGCTTCGTTAGGTGATTTGGGACTTAGGGGTGTGTTCAGAATGTTTTTGTGATATCCGATGTAGAATTAGGCTTGAATTGGCGAAATATGGAAATTTTGAAGTTCTTAGGCTTGAATTGGACGTAGATCTGGTGTTTTGGTGTTGTCTTGGGTGTTCCGAATGTTCAACTAAATTAGAGGTATGTAATGGGACTTGTTAGAATGTTCGTATGGGGTCCCGATGAGCTCGGATGAGTTTTGGATAGGTTTGGGCTGCGTTGTGCTCGTTTTTCTTATGCTTCGACGCCGTTTTCTTCAAGCATAAATGATATCATATTGAACAAATGAGCTCTGATTACTGTTTTGAATAAAGCATTAGATCGGTATCGTAATTACGGACCCGTAGCAAACAGAATCGTCGAATTTGGACATCGTATGAGGATTTTATGGCCATTTTACCAAGGTTGCCAGATTTTTCAGGTTAATTACGAAATTTGCCACTGACGACGTATTAAAAATCTGCACTATTTGCAAATCTTAAAACCTACATATCTGCTTCATTATAAGTTCAAATTGAGTGATTCAAAAGTCTAAATTGATTAGAATTTCACAAAAAATCCATTTGAAACATAAAACGCGAGTTTAGGGATTGTTTGACATGAGAATCAAGGAAGAATAGCTGGAGAAAAATATACAAAACAAGGGTTTGTTCTTTCGGTCATATCTTGAGTTGGGGAGCTCGGATTTGGGCGATTTTGGAGGAGATTTTCACCATATGGATTAGGGTAAGTATTCTCTACTCATTTTTTGCTTATATTTCATGAATCCATCTTCGTTTTTGGGATTTGATTGATGATTTCAAAGTAAAATTGAGAGATTAGGGCTTGAGTTTAAGAGACCTTTTAGAGGTGCTTTGAGGGGTCAATCGGACTCCGATTTCAGAGTTCTTTATATGAACGGACTCATGAGATGATGAGGACCATTTTGGTATAAAGTTTTTCGAGTTCCTAGACGCGGACCCGGGGGTTGGGTTTTGTGCTAAAATTTATATTTTTCAATTGGAATTCATTCCCTTAGCATAATTTAATGAGAAAAATCTGAACTTGGTAGATTTGGAGCACTCGGAAGTTGATTCGAGGGGCAAGCGTATTGCGGAATAGTTTTCGGGCTAGTTTGAGGTAAGTAATGTCTTTAAATCCTGTCCTGAGGGTATGAAACCCCGGACTTTGCACCCTTTCACGGGTTTTGGATTTCACAAATCGGGAATTTGGAAATATATCCCTTTTGAGGAGACTATTGAGTTGCGAAACCACTTTTAAAGCCCATGCTTAATAGTATTGATATATTTGGGATGTAAGCCACGTTTGGGGCCTAGTGCCGATCTGTTTTAACCCCTTGGGGCTGTTTTATTGATATTCTCACTATTTTGAAACTATGATTTTTCACTCAGTCTTTCTTGTAAAATTGTTGATACTCTTATTTGATGATATTACTATTTCTTGAAATGAAATACTATTTTGGGTCGAGAACCCCATTTTATTCATGGCCTGAGTGGCATGCTGAGAGTGTTTGACTGAGTGAGGCAGAGGGCAAATGTTGTGAGGATGTTATGACTGAGTGTGTTCGAGGGCCAATGTTGTGAGGATGTTATGATATGAGAGAGGTCGAGTGCCTGAGAGTGATTTATGCCATGATGTGGCTTGTTTATAGCGCTTGGGCTGTAGGAGCCTCTCCGGAGCTTGTACACACCCCCAGTGAGCGCAGGTACCTATTAAGTGCGAGTGCCGAGTGATGAGTGATTGGGAGGCATGAGTGATAGTGAGGTTGCCCGCGGGGCTGATATTGAGTGATGGTGAGGTGCTGAGGGAAATTGTTACGAGTGATGATTATGGCCCGATGGGCAGTTTTATGATGATATTTTACTGAGTTTTGACTATGATTCACTTTATTTTTCAAACTGATATTACTGAGAGTTTTACTAGGAATTATTGGAAAAATATACTTGTTTCAAAGGATTTTTCTGGAAATTGGTTTCGAACTTATGTATACTGTATTGAGACTTGATGTTTACTATTTTATGGATTGGTGTTTTGTGCTGTTTGTTTCTTATTTCTCAGACTGTGATTTATTTTCATTACTACTGAGTTGGAGTACTCAATATTACTCCCTACACCCCTGTGTGCAGATCCAGGTACTGGTTCGGAGAAGTAGTCGTCCGAGTTCATTGTCATCAGCGTTTGGGATTTCGAGGTAGTTGTCCGGCGTCCGCAGCTTCTCCACTTCCCTTCTTCATATAGTATTAGAATTTGATTCATAGACAGTTATTAAGACATTAGCAGAGTTAGTTTATTTTCGTAGATGCTCATGATCATTGACTCTAGTCTTGGGAGAGTTGTTTAGACTGTTAGATTATTATTGGGGCGTAAAGACTTAAACAAATTATTTTATACTTTGTTTGCTGCTTATTATTGATTTGTGAATTATTATAATAGAACAAATGTGTAGTAATGTGATGGTTGGCTAGCCTAGTTCCACGATAGGCCATCACGGCCTGTTAGGATTTGGGGTCGTGACAAGTTCTAACCAATAGCAACTTCAAGTCAAACTACGAATTCAATTCAATACTCCAAAAATCAAGCTTAAACGGCGTGAGTCGAGGAGTGCATAGGCTACGCAACAACTCAAGGAATTCAATTCCAGAAATCACAGTTGTTCATTAAAGTTCTTCGAGCTTCAATGGAAGAGAATTCGATTCTCGATCAATCCTTCACCAGATGCAACAAAACTTTGGATGCTACCTCCAAACCACACTAAGATCAATCCCAAATGTTTAATTTGTGCAATCAATTCCTGAATCGAAAAACCGCCAATGTTTTCTTCTTCGCAAAACAACTTCAACTGACTCAATCGAAACCTAACAAAACCATCGCAAAACGAGCTCAAATCTAGAATACGGCTTCCCAAGAACATCTCGAACAAATCCCAGTAACCAATTTGTACAAACAATCGCCTGAATCGAAAGGACCAGTTAACCTTCTTCCTCGAAAGCTGGTTCGAAATTTCGAACCAAAACCCTAGAATTCAGAATCAATTGGTCTGAATCTTCAAATAGAGTTTCACGCTGATGTTTCCATATAGAATATCAAACATCCAGTCGATTTAGAACCCCCGATTTCAGATTTCAAACGATCCCTAGCTTCTTCGTTCAACTCGACACAGACGGTTTCAATTGTGACTCAAATTCAATCTTACTACTTCAATTTCAGCTCAACTCAGTAGTTTAAACACAAATAATGAAGAAATTAGAGATTTCATAACCAAATTTGATAGTGAGAACAAGGAATTACAATGAAATAGTGAACAAACTATTTTCTATTTTAGTGGGTTTAGTTATTTATTATTACAGATGGAAAATAAATAGTGACATGGAGTCCACCGTGTCATTTTAGTCGCTGAGTCATGGACAACCGTTAGGTTAGGGACGATTTTGTCTACTTTCTTAACGGCAGGCGTATATTTGGACAGAAAATAGAAACGAGTATAAACGTGACTAATTTTCGATAATATAGGAACAATTTTGGCCATTTTCCCATTAAAAAAAAAGAACAAAACATAGGACGAAAAGAATATTGGTAACACATTGCTTAAAACAAGACAATGCCATGCACGTGACTTGCAAATCTTCCGGTACTTCACCAAACATATTCATCTATTTATTTCCTTGTCTCATTATTTTTTATGAGATTTCTAAAATTTCTTGTTCTAGTTGATTTCTCCGATACATATGCAAGTAGACTTAAATAATATTATTTTTTTCTTGAAAAAATATCACAATAAATAAACTTGTATTGTCCATATGATCACCAACACCGAAGATATTTCTTCTAATATTTTCTATGATGTTATAAATTTATAATTAATATTCCATTTTCTACATTTGGCATGTCAATTAAAAAAATTAGATATAGGACCACATGCAGATCGATGATCATCTCGGTGGTGTTGCATTCCGAGACTAATTGAATTAATTTTTAGAAAGACTAATTGGTTTAATTTTCAGGAGTAGTAATTAACACTTTGATGTGTATCTTGATTGCTTGGTTAATGGCGTCCAAATGTGTTGAACCTCATCTGAACGAAATTTGAATAGGAAAACAATAATTCGAATTTTGTGGGAGTTGTGACACCTTGAATTTTACCGAAGACTTGTTTTTGAAGGAATCGATCTTGGAACTAATTTTGATATATACTCGATAGAATAAATGTCAAAAAATAATTCTAGAGAGTTTATTAGTATTAAAAATACTTTTTTTCTAAAAATAAGAAATTGCCTACTATTACCGTTTCGAAAAAAGAAATTTTCATTACCAAAAGTTGTGATGAAATGAATATTAATCATTATCTTTAATTAGAAATTTTAGGTTTAGAATTTGGCAGGCGCATTTGTTTCTTCAATAGGTCTATTCTCTTTGAGTGGTATTACGTGACGTGAATTCAAATTCATCCGGGTATACTAAACACCTGCACCTACAGAAAATATATTAATGTTGTACCAGTGAACTATTACTACTGACATGGCAACAGAGGGGAGTCGGGACTTGAAACTTATTCGTTCGAGATTCTAATCATTCTTAAGTTACTGAATTTTAAATTACTAATTTATACGTATTTAATAAATTTCATCAAAGAAATATAAAATATGAATCAAAGCTAACGGGTTCAATCGAACAGGTAACTCGCTCTTTAGCTACGTCCCCTCATGGTAATATGCTTAGGCCATAATTTTTGGGGGTCATTTTTCATTAGCCTTTGCATGTTCTCCATTTCGAGGCGACACAAGCACTTTCCCGGCGTTTTCTCCCACCTCTTGGAAACTTTCAATTCTTCTCCGTCTTCTTATGGATTAAAGTGTAAACTTTGCTTCCAAGACTACCCTCCTTTGTCTCCCTAATTAAATTTTATCGAGTTTATTCCTTTTCATAATTTTGGTATTCGAGTTCGTTTTTTGAGCACCTCAACTAATTTTGAAGGATATCAGTCATCTCTCACCTACATAAGTATTAGATAACTTTGTTCACCCAGCGATGGATGCAACGTACGAGTATCGAGTTCAACTGAAACCAATATCGATTAACGCAGAACAAAAATTTATAGGTAAAAATTCACCAAAATTACAAAAACTACTAGATATGAACCCATAACTTTTAAAATATAATAATAAGTTCAATGTTCAGAATTTTAAAGGTTAAACCCATAGAATTCAAATCCTAGATCCCCTCTGTGTCCACTAAGACTTGGATAATGAGAAAAAAATCACATGTTGCTATTAGCATCTCAGCTGAAATTTAAACATGAGGTTCTCAACCACTTTATCAACCACTATACCACACCTCTGAATGCTATGATTTAGTCTTTTTTCCTGCACTTATTCTTGTCTCAATTGTATATGGTAATTTAAATTTGATCACGCAGACAGATCATAGTGTCTTGCTTAGTCAGGAGACATTAACAAAATAGGTTGATTGAAAAGTATCCATTTACCTAAAATAAAAACGAATAACAATTAGATTTGTAAATGGTTTTAAGGATATGTGGATTAATTCGATACAAAGGATCAATTGCGTTAGACTAAATAAATGAGGATATAGTAAATTCAAACCACGTAGTGAGTATGATTCCAGCCTTAATGAAATATCCACCCTAGATCCGGGATCACGATGGCTAGACTGATGAACAAGAAAAAGAGCTTTCAATAACAGTGAAAATAGTATAGTATATTGCTTTGGAATGCGTATTTAATGAATTATCAAACCCCCCATTTATATAGTAGAGGAATCCTACTCTAGATACAATTCCATAAAAGGTAAAAAGATCTTATGTTTAACTAATTGTCAGTTCTTCATAACTAATTGTCGGTTCTTCATCGATACGTGTCGAGATCCATGCCGTAATATCTAGCCGATCGCGGATATTACGGCCTTCTTTCGGTCGTGCTCGATTGCTTGACAATATTCTTCGAATTCTTTCGGGGTTTGAACCGATCATGGATCATGACCCTGATATTCTCGAGAGTAGGCGTTATGCCCTCAGACTCCGACTCGATGAGAACCCTGCCTTGATTCCGATCCCTCGTCATCATGTCTCGAGCTTGGTTTATCTTATCGGTGACCGAGATAAATCATGAGCCCGATTTTATCCGTATATAGTATCAAGAGGGTAAGAAGATCGACCGGATAAGAAAAAGACAGGATTTTCGTTATTTTTTGGTAAAAAAATGTATGTCGCTTGAATTCTTAGAATATACTATCGGAGCATATCGCATCCTTCAAAAACAACATTTTTGATTAATCTGAGCTAAGTAACATATGAGGGAGGAGCAGGACAGGGAGCTATGCATTAAACCCAAAGAAAATTTGGTCGTTTAGTCAGGGGTTGGGTTGCAAGAATATCAAATGTAATTAAGATGTGGCTAGCTAATAAATGTCAGCTGGCATTATGATAGTGGAGTTGGAAATTAACAAGACACTACTTCAAGTTTTTTTTGTATAAGTTCTTCTGATCCATTAATGAACTACTTTCTCCGGCCCATAACAAGTGATTATTTTATCTTGAGTATACCCATTAAAAAAATATTAAATTCTAGATAAAAAAATTAGTGTGATTAAACTACCCTTAATTAAATATTGCAGTATAATTAATGTAAGGAGTAAAAGATTTTTTAGGGATACGTACATAAGGATAATTTTAAAAAAATAAATCGAATTATTTCTTAATTATATAAATGGACAAATATTTTGGACCAAAATAAAAAATAAATTAATCGCTTATTGTGGACGAGAGACAATATGATTTAGTAGGACTAGGCTTCTAGCATTAGGCTTTCACCTTGGAAATCAAAAGCTTTTGTTTCGCCTTTCCTTTTCTCATTTGCTATTTACGTAATAATAATGATAATAATAATAATAACAATAATAATAACAATTATAATAATAATAACAGTAAGAGTAATAATAGTAATAGTAATAGTAATAGTAATAATATTAATTATTATTATTATTAAAGGAAAATACTTTCTTTTTAGCATTATTAAGTGGAGTCATGTGTCACTTGGTCAAAATTGTTGCACGTTGTTCTAATTTCCAAATTCTTCGGCCTTAGACCATCATTTTCGTTATTCCTACTAATTTTTTTATGTTATATTTTAATTTTCTATAACAGTCCCTTTACCTATAACAATAACAATCATCCTTATAGCATTCGGCAATTATAAAATTACCCCTTTATTGTAGAATTTTTAAGACTATCAGTAATAAGCTTAAAGATTCTTGTTTGAGCAATTCTTATAAAACATTAGTGCACCACTTATAATGATAAATAATATTATGTTAGCACATACTTTCACAATTACAAATTTCATTTAATTTGATTAAACGATATGCTTGTATATTTTCATTTATTGCACAAAAGGTTTATCATGCACAATATCTGATATTTGAAAATTTGTACGTACAATCTTTCCACTGTTTTCATCCTGAATAATGTTTAAGATTCGTTTTATTTTTTTAGTAGCTTTAAAATATGTGCATTAGAGTTTAAATCTTTGTACATTTAGTTATGAATTTATTAATAATATATTAATTTTTTAAATATTTAATTAGTGAAAGTTGCATATCTTTTGAAATTTTATATTTGAATGATTTTTTATCTTTTATATGTAACATTAAAAAACGGAAAAAAAATTCATAAGTTTTTCCTATAACAACGAAAAAATATTTTAAAAACTCAAATATTATTATAGATGTATAACAACCATTCATTATAAAAGCCTAAGAATATTGGAACAAACAATGTTATCATAGAGAAGTTTGACTGTATTATTTCACCAAAGAAAGTTAACATGTAATTATTTTTTTAAAAATATGAGGTTTGTAACCTTACAAATTAAAAAAACAAATAAAAAGATAATATTATAGTATAAAATTTCCTATAATGACTTAAACTCAGGGGACGTTGTTTTGATATCCTATATGTAGAGAGAGATGCTCTCCCTTGTCTCTAAACTTACAACAAAATTTTAACCCATCAAATCTTGCTCACTTTACATAATTATGGATAATACCTACAACTCAAACTGCGATCCAAACGACCTTAACAAAGAACCACCCAATATTAGCACTATGCAACTAGATGACACCACGCCAGTTCCTACCCCAATAACCTTCCTTAAAAATTTGGTAGGAAATGATCACATAGCCAAAAATACCATCCAACAACATGTAGAGCAGAATCTAAATCTAGAGGATGAGAGTTTTATCAGTGGTCAAAACGAGGACATCTTCATCCCTATTACGACTGAAGACAAGTGTTAGTTATACACACCATGGAAAAATTCTGTAATAGTCAAGGTATTTGGAAGAAATATTACTCACCAAATACTACAGTCTAAATTAATCACCCTGTGGAACCCTGCTGAGAAGCTTGCACTTACTGACTTGGGCTCAGATATCTTTCTAATAAAGTTTCACAAAGAGGAAAACATGTTTAAGGCACTACATGGAGGACCTTGATTTGTCTTAAACCATTTCCTATCAGTTAGAAAGTGGGAGCCGAAGTTCATTGCATCTTCCACACAACTAACATACTTTGCAATATGGGTAAGGCTGCCGGAATTACCTACTGAGTTCTACAATGAACAAATACTACACAGAATTGGATCCAAATTGGGACAACTACTTAAAGTAGATGCCTGCACATCTTCAACTGCAAGGGGAAGGTATGTCAGGATATGTGTCGAAGTTGCCTTAGAACAACCACTAAAAACTCAGCTTCTTATAGGGCATCACAATCAAGCCCTAGTATATGAAGGTTTAAATATATTGTGTACTAAGTGTTGTCGATTTGGTCATGCTACCTCTACCTGCCCATTCACTCAATCCACAATTATGGAGCAAGGAATTAATAAAACCATAACTGACATCCTACCCAACGATGCTAACTCCACCACGAGCTGGAAAACTGTCCAGCTTTCTAAGAGGATACCGGCAAAGGGCAAGGGAATTTCTCAGGCAGGGCATACCAGGGCGGCTAAAGAGGCGACAAAGGAAGGACTACTGGACAAAGGTAAGAACATTACTCCTACTGGTCCATTACAGGCCCAAGTCTTGCTAAAAAACTCAGCGCAGTTAACTAAACATACTACTAATCCTCCTAATAAGTTTGAGGCTCTAATGGAGCTTGACATGTTCCCAAAAGACGAATCAGACCAAACTCCAAGCCACATTTCCATCCCAGTAACTAATGACCCAACAAATATTTGCCCACCAGTTTCTACTAAGGACAAAGCCTGTTGGCCCAAGAAAGAAAATAGTTTTGAAGATTGACAAAGGAACTCCGAGATGAACCAGGTCCATCACAGGTGATATAGACCAGCAGAGTTAAAGGCACATGAGATGCACATGCATGAGTTAAATGTGTTCTGGTAAAATTGAGATATCTTCTGATCGAAAAGATTGCAAAAACGAAATTGGAGAAGGACTCCTTATTCAATAAGAACCGAATCAAAGATAAGGAAGGAGTTAGGAGTTGAGTTTGACTAGAACTCTTTCACCATGGAAGAGTTGGATTAGGGTTCTAGTTAATTCCTTATCTACTAACTCCTATAATATGCAGATCGTTCTTATGATATGTAGACGCACAAAAGAATAAATTTATCAAGAACTGAGAGCAAAATTCGTGAAGAAATTTTGCAAGCAGTTCGAGCCAAATTGGAGAGTGCGAATTTGGAGCTACAGATTAACTAGAAGAACCAGTTTCATCGTTGATGTATTGAGTCTAGTTGATTGTAGTAGGTGTTTCAATATTTTATCTTATCAGCTTTCTTAGAAGCAAATTGTAATAGGCACACATTGTTCAAGTTAGAGTTAACTTGAAGCTTGTAAAAATTAGCTAGAGGCTAAATGATGCAAAAGGATTAGAGTTAGTCCTAGGATTACAAAAGAGTTTATTTTGGAAGTCCGTTTGGCTCAGAGTTTTTAGTGAGGAGTTTGAGTAAATCCTACTAAGGAGTAGGTCGTGGTTTTTTCACCTTTTGAGCCAGGTATTTTTCACGTAAAAATCTCTGTGTTTTACTTTACTGCTTTTATTATTCTGCACTAGCAGAAGTTGGAACACAAAGAAGAACCAGGTTCTTCTTGTGAGACAGCACTCGAAAAATTGGGTACCACACATTTAACCTATATTCATGTGTGGTATTGAAGTCTAAAATAACAATTGGTATCAGAGCGAGTTATCCTTGATGAGGCTAACACCTTAGGAAAGGATCAAGATGAGTGCACTACCTGAAAAGTGTAAAGAGAAATCCACCACTTGTCCACCACTATTCAATGATCACTTGCAGATGAATGATGAATGCCTCAAATGTGGTAAAAATAACCACATGGTCAAGAACTGTCCTATGTGGGAAGTCGAGTGGAAAAAGTAGAAATTTGAAAGAAGGAACAGAAAAAAGGAACATGTTCATGACAAGAAGAACTGCAACAAAAGGTCATCCAAAGCAATGGCTGCTGAACGAGCTCTTATAGCATTTCGTGAATCTGAAGATGAAACTGATGAATAATCCGAGATAAGTTTTCTGGAACTTAAGGATAAAATTAAACTCCTTTCTAAAGATAGACTATTTGAATTGTTGCTAATTTTAATTGATGAATCTAAGAATATAAGTTCTGAAAAAGAACAGTTGTCAAAAGAGTGTAACTTTTGTTGATACTCAATTTTTCCTCAAAATATTTTCAAACCTTTATGTAAGCTTTCAAAATCACTCTTTGCAATAATGAATATTTTTTCTAATTTTTCCATATTTTTATCTGAATCATTTCCCTATTTATTTAATATTTTATATCTAAATAATTCATAAACTGTGCTCTAAATAATCTCAAAATATTTTCCAATTCAGTATGTCATTTATAATCACTTTTTATTTGTTAAAATTCAATTATTTCATAAATTGGCTAATTGAGTCTTATTTAATTGCAATTACAATTATTTTGCAATTATGGCCTAATTAGACTTTTTATACCTTTAAAATTCGAATTTTATGTTTCTTACATTTTTAATATTGTCTAATTATTGTAATTGGATTTATTTGAACTTAATTTCATTTTTTATACAATTATTAATTTTTTTTCTCTTAATTAATCATCCTATTTTATTGGGTATTTAACATTTAGCCACTCTTATTTAAAACTTAGCCTAAAATTAAACCCAAATCCCAGCCCAATTGCACCAACCCACTATCCAGGTCCAAACCTTTACCTGCCCGACCAACTCATCAGCCAATCCTGGTTGTTGATCATTTTTTATCAACGGTCCAGAATCCACCTACCATAATTAAACCCCTACCACCCCCCTCCCCCCCGTCTCTCATTTTCCAAGACTACACTCTCTCTCTTCTCGTCTCTTCTGCTCCCTCATCTCTCTAGAGCCTTCTGGGCTCTTCATCTTCTGCGATGGCTTCCACCGCCTCTCCGGCCACCTCCAGCCTTTCACCTTTCGATCACTAGCCACCATGACGCCCCGTCTGTCCGACTCTCTTCATCTCTGAGGACCTTTAAAGACTTCAACCATGCCAGACGCCCATGGAAGTTCCTGCCTGGGTTGTTTTCGGCCTGTCTCCGCCGAGGTTCGATGCAATGGTGCCATAGCCACCACCATCTCTAAGTTCTACAACAGGTTCTCCGATTTTCTCCAGGTTCTCTTGAAACCCTAATTTTTGCCTAAAACCTCTTAAATCTTGTGTTTTCTTAACGATTCCTACCTATTTCTTTATGTTCTACTTTATTATCAACTGAATCTTTGAGATTCAACAGCTTTTAAACGTTTTACTTCCCTTTTAAAATTAGGGTTTCTTAGAATCTTGTAGGCTTGTTTAAAGCCGAGATTTCTTTATGTATTGAGTCGATTCTTTGCATATTGTGACTGATTCTATGGCTTCTACTATCTTTTATCTCGTTTGTGTTAAAAACCCTAAACTTTTATGTATGGTTCTGTACTAGCATGACTGTTCGTCTCTCTTTGCCTAAATCTCTATGATTACCTTACCTTGAATATGTTCTACTGAGTTTCTTAGCCTAGGTTATGCTTGTGACTACCTAGTTTGTTCAGACTTGCATCTTTTCTAGCGTTTGTTCAGTCTGCTTGTTTACTATGCCAGAACATTCCTGTCTATTTATGTGATTGTGGCTCTTATGTAATCGACCCTGGATTCAATACTTAGGGGGGTTGATTGACATATTTTCTTTTAAAAACCCTAAGCTTTTATTCGAATTGATTGATTCGTCTGTGATGATTTATTCTTACTGGCTATTTCCTTAGTTAGAATATTTTGAACCTAGCCTTAATTGACTACCCTATACTTAGTGAACTCTGATTCCTTCATTACTGATCACGTACTGATTGTTATTACCTTATATGTCACTGGTTTTACAGTTTGAATTTGAATCCCTTAACTTAAGGGATTACTTGTCTTAATGTCCTACTGATTGATATGAGTTCCTTAATTACCATGCTGAATTGATCCTTTCCTTATTTAATTTGGTACAGCCTTCTATTTACCTTATATGCTATGTGTTCTTTACCTTTTTTAGAGTTTTGAATCCCACGATTCAAGGGAACCGTGTATTCTTTCTCAATGATTGATTCTGACTTCTCTTATTTGCGATTCTTACCTTATGTGATCACCTATTTTCAACTATAAGTACTCTTGCTCCTTCATTGAACAAACATCAGTCGAACATCAATCTAAACTCTCTCTATTCTACTCTCTCTTGTGTTCTTTCTCTTGTTCCTTGTCTCTGTTTGCTGCTCTTTACTCCTGCTTATTATTAGCCGGCTGTTAAGCGAAGGCTAATACTGTGCTATAACTTTTCTCTCTTCTGCTTGCTCTTTGCTCTCATCACTGGTATGTTCTAGTTTAAGATTACAGCATCCTAAACAATATGTTTCACTTTTGGTTGAGGTTCTTATTGTTTCTTTTATGCTTTTACTTGTGGTTCTATTGCCTACCATGTAACTATCATGTATACTCATTTTCTATGATCTCTCTTCTTCTTCTAGCTTAGCATGACTCCTGTTCTGTTCTCTGTGGTTCATTATGTCCTATGTAACTCTTGACTATGTGGTTACTCTCTTCTCTTTGCATATCCAGCATCCGTTGATGTTATTTTCTTGGCAATCGTCTAACTACTAATGATTGGGTATTCCCAGACTTGTATCCCTACCTATAATATGTGATGAATCTGTAACTTTGTTCTAAGGGCTAATTATGTGCAGAATTACTGCTACCGCTACTTGTCCCCTGTTTGTGATTGTTTTCTGGAACTCTGCTGAGTTATGACTATCTGCTGCTACTTCTTTTCAAAACTGGATTTCATAAAAGATCTTATGTTATCCTCTGAAACTATGTGATTTCAAAACTCCCTTTCAAACTCAACTCTTTTAAGATATGAAGCACTTCACACTATTCTTAGACCTTTAGGTTCCACCCCCCTCAGTGCGAGCATTGCTTAGGGACCTTGAGTTCCCTCTGAACTTTGACACACTGAGGCAGGGTATTCTACACTGCACTTGTTCAATCATTGGCATTGCTGGGTGCTGGTATTGGCCATGGCCTTCCCCAAGGCCTTTGGGAGCTCTGTCGCACCCATGCTGAGTAAGGCTGTGAAACTTGAAAGGGGTAAGGCTGGAAGAATAGTCCCGTGTGAAGACTCCCTATAGAGTAGCTTCTTGTTTTTCTTTGTAATTACTGTAATTCATTCGATATGGCCTGTAATAATTTGTAAAGAAATAATTGGGGTTGTATAGTAAAATGGGGAGTGGGTTATGCATGCTTAGTTAAGTGATGGGTAGAAAACATGACTTTAGGATTTATTTCCCTAAATGTGCATTAGCTATCCTGCTTAGGACATGCATAACATACATCCTGAACCCTGTTCAGTTTCTTCATATCACCACATTTATGTCATCTTATTGTTCACAATTAATAACTATAATCGATTAATAAAAGCTGCTATTATGTATTGATCATGCATTTATAACCATGCTATATAGGAACTATGTGTTAGGATAACACTTTGTGCATTAGATATCCTGCTCTTAGGACCTTTTATTCGTCGGAATTTGAACGCTTAGTCATAATAACCTCATTAAAATATGGTCAAAAACATTTTCTACAAATGTATCATTACTTATGTCCCTAAAAATCAGATCTGAATATGCATGCTCACCCTTTAGGCAATATATACGACGCCTAGGCAAACTTTAGGCCTAATGCGTAATTAAAATCCAATCAACTATGCTGGGAGTAGTCTGCCTCTTCGAAATTTCCCAAACACTGATCCTGTTTTCCAGGGATCCACTCTATTTTTACTAAACCTCTATGCTGATTTTATAACAATTTTGAAATTGTGCGCTTTCTTACTTCTTATTACTGGTGGCAAGATTTTGACCTCTATCTTATTTAAACCATTAAGCTTTAAAGTTACTTCATTATATAAAGCTGTTCTATTTCTGAATACCTGCTAAACTATTATTTTCTAAAACTGATTTAATCAAGTCCTGTCGACTACTGGATCCTTATACTTTCTTTTGAAATATTAAATTTCAAATAAAAGCACTCCCGCTCAACTTATTGATTTTTCTGAAGGCTATCTGAATTGCTGGGTATTCCTATATCCTAACGCTGTTTGAAACACTGTATTCCTGAAACTACTGCTTTAAATCCCTCAATCTTAGTCAAATTTTTTTGCCTTCATCCGGGTTTCAACTCAATCTACTGTTTTACTAAAAATTCCTGTTTTCGAACTCTCCTCTTAAGACTTTAATTGTGTATGAGATGTGCTACCTACGTGTCTATTTGTGGAGGGGTCTATGAGCCTTTACTTGTCTTTATATGTTCCCTTATATGTGTTGTCCTACTTGTTTTGTTTGTCGTCTAGTATTTTATCCTTTACACCTAAAGGTTCAACCTAGTCCCCGCCTTTGTAGGAATAGTAGTCCTAACTACCCTCTACGACATACAGGATGGGACGGGTAATAGCACGCAATAAGCATCCGTAACCAACGCATGCGCTTTAAATAACCTTTACGGGGTGGGAAGGGTAGAATACGGATATGATGACCGGTGCGCTAATACCACGTGTAGCCGCCTCTTCGAGGTGTGATATACCGGGTATTGCATTGAAGTGATCTGTATTACTTAAAACCTTGGACAATTCTTTTCAAATGTTTATGTTATTGTAAAGCCTTTAAAGATTTTCATACTTGTTTTAAATCCCCTCTTATGTGAACCTTATTTGTTACTTACTCACCGTCCAAATTCACAAAACTTATTGGCTGGGACCCACAGTTGTGGATCTTGAGGGGTGCCTAATACCTTCCCCTTGGGATAATTTCAAGCCCTTACCCAATCTCTGGTAACGCGAACTAGTTCATGAGATATCAACTCTAGGTGCCCTAACGCACCATAAAAATCGTTAGGTGGCGACTCTTCCTTAAACCTCTTCCTTTAAGGAGTTTTCCAGAATGTCATCAACCCGATGTCTCCGTACCTAACCCGTGCGATAGAAAAAGGGGGCGCGACAGCCTGGCAACTCTGCTGGGGATCTTCCCTAGGCTTATACCATTACAATTTGCTTTGTAAATTTGGACCTTTAATTTGCATTTAAATGATTACACCTTTTCTTATTCTCCGCTATATGCCGTTAATTGTATATTTTTACAGGTATTTATTTCACCTAAACGTAACTGACATATCTTTATGTTTTCTTTGTAACCGCTTTCCATTATAACTATTGTATTTCCTTTCTTTACTATTTTCCTCAACGTGAAAATACATGCTTATCTGTTTTAATGCTTATTACTACATATCATGCTCCACATTCATATTCCACTCGTGCCAAACAAATCCTATAGCAGCGCTTACAATGAGTGGTTGCGCTTTTCCAATATTACTACTCCTAAATTTGGAAAGGCATATTTGCGGTAAAACTAGTCGATCAACGGTGAAGTCGACAGTTCCGTGCCTTCCCCCTTGAATTGTTCGTTCAAGGGTACCAGTCTAAAACCCCAATAGAAACCTTACTCTATTGTATGTTGCATGAATCATGGTCAAACCTAGCCAGACTAACGTGTTGTCCGCACAATAGCTTCTAAGATAGCCTTGTCCAAAGTCCATTGGGTTTCCCTGTAACATAAAAGGACGCTTTCACGTTCTGTGCATTTATTTGGAGAACTTGAATGCTCATTGCTAATTATTGATATTAAATAGTCGAGTCCGGTGGGGGTAAGGTCCTAACCTGTTTATTTTGCAGAGATGAGGCACGAGGTCCCCAGATTCGGCATGGTCACCAATATCCACCCAAAACTTCTAAATTGGTGGGAAGACTTGCATTCAGGTGACAAAACACCAGTCAGAAAACATCTGGGCAACTTGCCCTCTCTTTTGGACATTCAGCCTAATAACATGATGATAGAGGCTGCCACCTTATTTTGGGATTGTGATCGATCGGTTTTTCGATTTGGGAACAATGAGATGACACCACTGCTGGAGGAGATATGGGGTTTAGCTGGTTTGCCTTGGGAGTCTCAAGGGTTATTGATGCCTGAAAACCGAACAGGCCGGGGTTTTCTCAAAATGATGGGACTCAAGAAGAATCTGGATTTAGTCTGCTTGGAAGACTCGTACATCCCTTTTGACTATTTGTACGAGAGATATGGCCGTAGTCATACCGCACATATCAGGAAGAGTTCGCCCTCACCTCTCTAGGATATATTCACTGCCGTGTATTTGTCTTCATATTCTGTTTTTTGGGATTGATGGTCTTCCCGACAAAGAAGGGGAGAATCCACACCAGATTGGCTATGGTTACCAAGACTTTGATGGAAGGGATCGACGGACAAGATTTCAGCATTGTACCCATGATTGTTGCTGACATATACCGAGCTTTGGAGAACTGTCAACGAGGAGCGAAACATTTTGAGGGTTGCAACCTGCTACTTCAGCTTTGGCTCACCGAGCATTTGCAAAGGGGTGACTACCGTCAAGACATACATAAGAGAATTTGGGATGATCATATTTCTTTTCATCACCCAAAGCGTATGAGCTACATCCCCGACATGTTTGCACAACCAGAAAATACCAAGGGATGGGTTGCGTTATTGGGAGATCTGATCGAGGATCAAATTCAATGGATGTTCGAGTGGCTCCCGACCGACGAATTCATCATTCGGACTAGAGACACCCCGTTCCTGATATTGATTGGTCTTAGAGGGACATACCCTTACGTCCTGATTCGCGTCATGAGGCAGGCGGGGAGGAAACAAGTCGTTCCAAGGGTCGAGAAAATGAGTCATCTCAGGGCGGACTTCCAAGATGACGATAGCCCTCACAAATGTCAAGCTCAGCAATTTTGGCACTGCAAGATCCGATTGGAGAAGGATACTATCGAGCCTGACAGGTATCACGATGGTTGCTCTCCTTACTATCTGGGATGGTTGGAAGATAACTGGGAAGGAAATATTGAGCCAGGTTTCGCTCAAGGACATAGGGTCATAGACGAGAAAGCCGAGGCAACAACTAGGTTCAACCAGCTGCGCAAAAGGCTCCGTGACTGTGAAGAAGATCATCACAAAATCCACATAGCCAACAAAAAGCTGATCGAGGAATGGAAGGACATGGCCATCACTTCCACCCAGAGGCTAGCACACTTGGAACGAGGCATAGTTGACTTGGAGTAAAAGTTCCTTAAGAGGATCGAGACTTGTCATAAGACCGAGGAAACTGAAGTAGGAATTCTAGCCAAGACCTACTTGTTGCTGGGACTCCGCGAGATGGGAATGTTGATCAAAGCAAGTAGAGGTGCCGAGTCTGGGGAAGGTCTTTCTGAGACCAAATAGATAGGATTTGTCTTTACTTTGCTTTTGATGTAATAAGGCCATTGTCCATTAATGACATTTTGCATTTTTCGTATTTTTAGAGTCAAGTTGGATTTGTCTATTTTATCATCAATAAAATGAGGCATTTAGTATTTAAGTTCTCCAAATTAATTTGTCGCTAGGCCTACCTCGGGCATAAAGAGGTTCCCCAACTTAGGATGCATTTTACATTTTTCGCATTGCGTGTTTAAATTACCGCAATATTCTTCACTAACTTTACTACCTTTTTGTTAGTTATTCCCCTTCCCCAAAGGTTAGTTCGTGCACTCTGGCATCAACAACTTATTGCACCAAATCTAAGGGCCCTCCTCCTACTCCTCCTCCCAGTCCTCCCAAAGGGAAAAGCAAGGGATCACATCTCAACAATTGGTCCGTCAGGACAACCAAAGCCCGTCGAGGCTCAGGGCAGCAAGGCTAAAAAAACAAACATTATTTACAGTTTATTTATTTAAAGAATTTCTTACCTTTTCGCATTTTTAATTTCTACAAGAAAGAGCTCTTATGTTCAAACAATTACTCAATTTATCAAAGCATTTCCAATTTCTTTATAAATCTTACATTTAATTATATTTATTTGATATATTTTTCCTCCCCATTACTTTACTTTATACATCATTACTATTACCTATCTTGATGAACCGACGACTGTGACCTGCAACGAGGCAACACAACCAATGGTTTTTGAGTCAGACGAGGATGATATACCTGAGGATATTATTAAAGAAGCCGAGAACTTTGAGAATAGACCTAAGTCTAACTTGGACGAGACTGAGGCCGTCAACCTGGGAAACGCAGAGAACGTCAAAGAAACACGCATCAGCATTCATCTGTCACCATCGGAAAAACAGGAATATACAGAATTTTTAAGGGAGTATGATGACATATTTTCCTGGTCATATGATGACATGACTGGACTCAGTACATCTATCGTGGCCCACAAGCTGCCAACATATCCAACATGCCCACCAGTGAAGCGAAAACTCAGGAAGTTCAAACCAGACATGAGCTTGAAAATCAAAGAAGAGGTCACCAAGCATATCAACGCCGGGGTTCTCCGAGTGGTCGAATATCCTACACGGTTAGCTAACATTTTGCCGGTACCAAAGAAAGACGGGAAGGTCAGAGTCTGCGTTGACTACCGGGATCTTAACCGGGCCAGTCCGAAAGACGACTTCCCCCTGCCGAACATACACATCTTAATTGAAAACTGTGCCAAGCACGAGCTGCAGTCCTTTGTAGATTGTTTTGCTGATTACCATCAGATTTGGATGGACGAGGAAGATGCTGAGAAAACGGCATTCATTACGCCGTGGGGAGTGTATTGCTACAAAATGATGCCATTTGGTATGAATAATGCAGAGGCCACCTACATGAGGGCCATGCCTACTATATTCCATGACATGATTCACAAAGAAATTGAGGTATATGTGGACGACGTCATTATTAAATCAAAGAAAGCTGCTGATCATATGGAAGATTTGAGAAAGTTCTTCAACAGGTTAAGGAAATACAATCTGAAACTTAACCCTGCAAAGTGTGCGTTCGGGGTTACCGCTGGCAAGCTGCTAGGGTTCATTGTCAGTCATCGAGTAATAGAGCTAGATCCATCAAAGGTCAAAGCCATTCAGTAATTGCCACCACCGCAGAACAAAAAAGGTGTTATGAGCTTTCTGGGAAGGCTAAATTATATCAACCGGTTCATAGCCCAGTCTACCGTCATTTGTGAACCAATTTTCAAAATGTTGAGAAAGGATGCTGCCACCAAATGGACTGAGGATTGTCAAAAAGCCTTCGACAGAATCAAAGAGTACCTCTCAACACCACTAGTCTTGGTACACCCAGAGCCGGGTAAACCCCTATTTCTCTACCTGGCCGTATTAGATGGAGCTTTTGGTTGCGTTCTCGGGCAACATGACGAAACATGAAGGAAAGAGCAAGCAATTTACTACCTCAGCAAGAAGTTTACTCCGTATGAGGCCCGATATTCTCTATTAGAACGCACCTGTTATGATCTGACTTGGGTCGCACAAAAGATGAGGCATTATTTCTGTGCCTACACAACGTACCTCATATCGAGGATGGATCTCCTAAAGTACATCTTTCGGAAGCCCATGCCCATTGGGAAGCTAGCTAAATGGAAGATCCTGTTAAGTGAGTTCGACATCATTTACGTAACTCAGAAGGCAGTCAAGGGACAAGCATTAGCCAATCATCTTGCTGAGAATCCTGTGGACGGAGAATACGAACCTTTAAAAACATATTTCCCCGATGAGGAAGTATTATTCGTAGGAGAGGACATTGCAGAATCCTACGACGGTTGGAGGATGTTCTTTGATGGCGCCGAAAACTTCAAAGGCATGGGTTTTGGAGCAGTCTTGATTTCAGAAACTGGTCAGCATTACCCGGTATTCGCCAAACTCAGATTCCCCTGCACCAACAACATGGCTGAATGTGAGGCCTGCATCCTTGGGCTCAACTTGGCCATTGACATGAATGTTCAGGAATTATTAGTGATCGGTGATTCCGACTTATTGATACACAAAGTCCAAGGGGAATGGGCGACCAAGAATTCCAGGATACTGCCATACCTACATCGTGTGCAAGAATTGAGAAGGAGGTTCATGAAGATTGAATTCTGGCACGTTCCCAGAATCTTGAATGAGTTCGCCGATGCATTGGCTACTTTGTCATCTATGATCCAACATCCAGATAAGAATTTCATTGATCCTATCCCGGTGGGGATTCACAATCATCCGGCCTAATGTGCCCACGTTGAGGAAGAAGTAGATGGAAAGCCTTGGTTTCATGACATTAAGGAGTACTTGGCAGAGGGAGAGTACCCAATACTTGCAAATTCCACTCAAAAGCGCACTCTTCGAAGGTTATCAAACAACTTCTTTCATAGTGGAGGAATCCTATATAGGAGGACTCCTGATCTGGGTTTATTAAGATGTGTCGAGGCAAAGGAAGCGATGAAGCTGTTGGAGGAAATACATGCTGGTACATGCGGTCCTCATATGAACGGGTTTGTTCTAGCAAAGAAGATATTTCAGGCTGGTAATTTATGGATGACCATGGAAAAAGACTGCATCCAGTATGTCTGCAAATGCCATCGATGTCAAATACATGGGGATATGATAAAGGTACCTCCCAGTGAGCTTAATGCAACAAGTTCACCCTGGTCGTTCGCCGCTTGGGGCATGGACGTTATTGGACCAATCGAGCCTGTCGCCTCCAACGGCCACAGGTTCATTCTGGTTGCCATTGACTATTTCACCAAATGGGTCGAAGCTGCATCTTACAAAGCAATTACTAAGAAAGTCGTGGCCGACTTTGTTTGCGACCGCATTATTTGTCGGTTTGGAGTTCTAGAGTCAATCATCACCGATAATGGTTCCAATCTCAACAGTGATTTGATGAGAGTAATGTGTGAAACCTTCAAGATCCAGCATAAGAATTCTACAGCATACAAACCTCAAATGAATGGAGCCGTAGAGGCTGCCAACAAGAACATCAAGAAGATACTGAGAAAAATGATAGAAAAGCACAATCATTGGCATGAGAAGCTGTCATTCGCTCTGTTGGGGTATCGTACCACGGTTCGCACATCAACCGGGGCAACTCCTTACATGTTGATATACGGTACAGAAGCCTTCATTCCTGCTGAAGTGGAAATTCCGTCATTGAGAATCATACAAGAAGCTGAGCTCAGCGACGCAGAATGGGTAAGAAGCCGCTATGAGCAATTGGCCCTTATAGACGGAAAGAGAATAAACGCAGTTTGTCATGGTCAGCTATATCAGAACAGAATGACCAGAGCCTTCAACAAGAAAGTCAAACCAAGACGATTCACAACGGGGCAGCTAGTGTTAAAGAACATCTTTCCTCATCAAGATGAAGCAAAAGGGAAATTCTCTCCCAATTGGCAAGGCCCGTACATGGTTCACCGAGTGCTAACAGGAGGAGCACTCATACTGGTAGAAATGGATGGAGAAATTTAGCCTAAACCAATCAATTCAGACGCAGTGAAGTGCCACTATGTGTAATTATTATGCTTCTATCAATGCTGTAATTGAATTATGCCTGACATGATTACCGTTTAAGAGGGGATACGTAGGCAGCCCTATGGGTTCGGTCATATCTTAATAAAATTTTCATTTTCCCCACAAATGGAAACTGGGGTAGATTTTTGAGGAGGGACCTCAAAATTCCGAAGCAAGTTCAGCCCAAGCACCGCACTAGTAACAGCCAGAAGCCTTCACCCATCAAACTGGGGCAAATTTTTTAGGAGGACCCTCAAATCTCCGCAGCAAGAGAGGTTGCAATGTCTTGAACCGCATCATGGTCGTCGGTTCATCCAAAGAAAACTATTCTTTTCTATATGTCATATCATATTTTATAAAACCATGCATATTTATTTCTCAAAAACAACTTGATTTAGCAACGCTACCCCTGTGGTACAAACAACGTCATCATCATCAAGCAGATAGGCCGATCCGAGCCAGCAGGGATACGAACTAACCCTTCCCTCTACAGAACTCACTATTTTCTTTGGATGCAGGCACAAATACGGTGAAATCCCAAGACATCCCATTATCCCCACAAGACACATGCTTTTCAAGGATACGTTCTCGAACTCATCGCACATGCCAACACTTACTACTATCATCATTGCAAATGATACTTCATTCACAACAGTCGTATCATCACACTTTATCATCAGCTAAGAACTCTTACTATCACTTTATTTTCTGCATTGCATGAGGCTACCTTTCTGCCTCTCGAGACTAAGCTTTGTCTCCATCTTGCATGAGGTTAAGTTCTACCTCCATCTGCATTCGCATCTTTGCATAAGACTACCATTCCGCCTTCCGAGACTAAGCTTTGTCTCTATCTTCTGAGGTTAAGCTCTACCTCCATCTGCATTCGCATCTGCATAAGGCTACCTTTCTGCCTTCTGAGGTTAAGCTCTACCTCCATCTGCATTTACTTCTTGCATAAGGCTACCTATTCTGCCTCCCGAGGTTCTACGCTACCTCTCTCCGCATCTTATTGCACTACACTAAGCTCCTTTTTACCTTAGCAAAGCAGTCACCTTTCGTTACCCTATTTATTTACGCCTTCTTTCGGGCTAAGCTTTGCCCACTTTCTTTTCGCAAGTCGCAAGACTAAGCTCTGTCTTGCCAACATCATACTACTGCATTCTTCATGGGCTAAAATATCTCCAACTTGTCCAAAGGCGTCATCGTTCGGAGGCACCATCCTCATGTATCCTGCAGATTTCTTCTGCGACTTGCATATCATTATTCAAAGGCATCATCGTTCGGAGGCACCATCCTCATGGCCGAGAACATCATTTCATGGCCTGCGAATCCCGCGCCAAGCGATTCATGGCCTAGGACATCATGGTCTAAGGACATCATCCTAAATGTACGAAGACAACATTCATAGTCCGACGGGAACTTGCATCATGTTTATATTACGCACAAAATACGCTTGTTCTTTATTTGCAGGTAACCTGGCCGGAACAGCCAACCAGGCAGGAGCGGACCGCTCTAGTTCTTCGACACAACCCTGTAAGATCTTCCTACTTCGCACTTTGAGTCCGTTCTTGCGAGACGTCACCGGTATATTTCGGCGATGATTCCGGAACTACATACGGCCTGATTCCTGTAAAACTAGGGATATGTAGGCAACTCAGAAGCAAGGGTGCGGCCAAATTCTATCCCACAGTTTCATCCCGGTCAAAATTGGCCATCATATCTTTACCCGACAACTCTTTCATCCTTCCCGGGTAAAGAGGGGCAGCTGTTGATACCCAATTTTTCCTCAAAATATTTTCAAACCTGTATATAAGCTTTCAAAATAATTCTTTGCAATAATGAATATTTTTTCTAATTTTTCCATATTTTTATCTGAATCAATTCCCTATTTATTTAATATTTTATATCTAAATAATTCATAAATTGTGCTCTAAATAATCTCAAAATATTTTCCAATTCAGTATGTTATTTATAATCACTTTTTATTTGTTAAAATTCAATTATTGCATAAATTGGCAAATTATTATTTTGCAATTATGGCCTAATTAGACTTTTTATACCTTTAAAATTCGAATTTTATGTTTTTTACATTGTCTAATTATTGTAATTGAATTTATTTGAACTTAGTTTCATTTTCTATACAATTATTAATTATTTTTTATTAATTAATCATCCTATTTTATTGGGTATTTAACATTTAGCCACTCTTATTTAAAACTTAGCCTTAAATTAAACCCAAATCCCATTGCATCAACCCACTATCCAGGCCCAAACCTTTACCTGCCCAACCCAACTCATCAGCCAATCCTGGTCGTTGATCATTTTTTATCAACGGTCCAGAATCCACTTACCATAATTAACCCCCCCCTCCCCCTCCACCCCTCCCCCCCCCCTCACCGTCTCTCATTTTCCAAGACTACATTCTCTCTTTTCTCGTCTCTTCTGACCCCTCATCTCTCTAGAGCCTTCTAGGCTCTTCATATTCTCCGATGGATTCCACAGCCTCTCCAGCCACCTCCGGCCTTTCCCTTTTAGATCACCAACCACCATGACGCCCCGTCTCTCCGACTCTCTTCATCTCTGAGGACCTTTAAAGACTTCAACCATGCCATACGACCATGGAAGTTCCTGCCTGGGTTGTTACTGGCCTGTCTCCGGCGAGGTTCGATGCAATGGATCCATAGCCACCACCATCTCTAAGTTCTACAGCAGGTTCTCCAATTTTCTCCAGGTTCTCTTGAAACCCTAATTTTTGCCTAAAACCTCTTAAATCTTGTGTTTTCTTAACGATTCCTACCTATTTCTTTATGTTCTACTCTATTATCAACTGAATCTTTGAGATTCAACAACTTTTAAATGTTTTACTTCCCTTTTAAAATTAGGGTTCTCAGAATCTTGTAGGCTTGTTAAAAGCCGAGCTTTTCTTTATGTATTGAGTCGATTCTTTGCATATTGTGACTGATTCTATGGCTTCTACTATCTTTTATCACGTTTGTGTTAAAAACCCTAAGCTTCTATGTATGGTTCTGTACTAGCATGACTGTTCGTGTCTCTTTGCCTTAATCTCTATGATTATCTTACCTTGAATATGTTCTACTGAGTTTCTTAGCCTAGGTTATGCTTGTGACTACCTAGTTTGTTCAGACTTGCATCTTTTCTAGCATTTGTTCAGTCTGCTTGTTTACTATGCCAGAACATTCCTGTCTATTTATGTGATTGTGGTTCTTATATAATCGACCCTGGATTCAATACTTAGGGGGGTTGATTGACAGATTTTCTTTTAAAAACCCTAAGCTTTTATTTGAATTGATTGATTCGTCTGTGATGATTTATTCTTACTGGCTATTTCCTTAGTTAGAATATTTTGAACATAGCCTTAATTGACTACCCTATACTTAGTGAACTTTGATTCCTTCATTACTGATCACGTACTGATTTTTATTACCTTATTTTTCCCTGGTTTTACCGTTTGTATTTGAATCCCTTAACTTAAGGGATTACTTGTCTTAATGGCCTACTGATTGATATGGGTTCCTTAATTACCATGTCTTAATGGCCTACTGTGCATTGGCTATCCTGCTTAGGACATGCATAACATACATCCTGAATCCTGTTCAGTTTCTTCATATCAACATATTTATGTCATCTTATAGTTCACAGTTAATAACTATAATCGAGTAATAAAAGCTGCTATAATGTATTGTCCATGCATTTATAACCATGCCATATAGGAGTCATGTTTTAGGATAACACTTTGTGCATTAGATATCCTGCTCTTAGGACCTTTTATTCGTCGGAATTTGAACGCTTAGTCATAATAACCTCACTAAAATATGGTCAAAAACGTTTTATGCAAATGTATCATTACTTATGTCCCTTAAAATCAGATCTGAATATGCATGCTCACTCTTTAGGCAATATATACGACGCCTAGGCAAACTTTAGGCCTAATGCGTAATTAAAATCCAATCAACTATGCTGGGAGTAGTCTGCCTCTTCGAAATTTCCCAAACTCTGATCCTGTTTTCCAAGGATCCACTCTATTTTTACTAAACCCCTATGCTGCTTTTATAAAAATTTTGAAATTGTGCGCTTTCTTACTTCTTATTACTGGTGGCAAGATTTTGACCTCTATCTTATTTAAACCATTAAGCTTTAAAGTTACTTCATTATATAAAGCTATTCTATTTCTGAATACCTGCTAAACTATTATTTTCTAAAACTGATTTAATCAAGTCCTGTCGACTACTGGATCCTTATACTCTCTTTTGAATTATTAAATTTCAAATAAAAGCACTCCCTCTCAACTTATTAATTTTTCTGAAAGCTATCTAAATTGCTGGGTATTCCTATATCCTAACGCTGTTTGAAACACTGTATTCCTGAAACTACTGCTTTAAATCCCTCAACCTTAGTCAAACTTTTCTGCCTTCATCCGGGTTTCAACTCAATCTACTGTTTTACTAAAAATTCCTGTTTTCGAACTCTCCTTTTAAGACCTTAATTGTGTATGAGACGTGCTACCTACGTGTCTATTTGTGGAGGGGTCTATGAGCCTTTACTTGTCTTTATATGTTCCCTTATATGTGTTGTCCTACTTGTTTTGTTTGTCGTCTAGTATTTTATCCTTTACACCTAAGGGTTCAGCCTAGTCCCCGCCTTTGTAGGAATAGTAGTCCTAACTACCCTCCAGGACATACAGGATGGGACGGGAAATAGCACACAATAAGCATTCGTGACCAACACATGCGCTTTAAATAACCTTTACGGGGTGGGAAGGGTAGAATACGGATATGATGACCGGTGCGCTAATACCACGTGTAGCCGCCTCTTCGAGGTGTGACATACCGGGTATTGCATTGAAGTGATCCGTATTACATTAAACCTAGGAAAATTCTTTTCAAATGTTTATGTTATTCTAAAACCTTTAAAGATTTTCATACTTGTTTTAAATTCCCTCTTATGTGAACCTTATTTTGTTACTTACTCACCGTCCAAATTCACAAAACTTATTGTCTGGGATCCACAGTTGTGGATCTTGAAGGGTGCCTAATACCTTCCCCTTGGGATAATTTCAAGCCCTTACCCAATCTCTGGTAACGCGAACTAGTTCATGAGTTATCAACTCTAGGTGCCCTAACGCACCATAAAAATCGTTAGGTGGCGACTCTTCCTTAAACCNGCCCTTACCCAATCTCTGGTAACGCGAACTAGTTCATGAGTTATCAACTCTAGGTGCCCTAACGCACCATAAAAATCGTTAGGTGGAGACTCTTCCTTAAACCTCTTCCTTTAAGGAGTTGTTCAGAATGTCGTCAATCCGATCTCTCCGTACCTAACCCGTGCGATAGAAAAAGGGGGCGCGAAATTTTTTTAATAGCAGAATGCAAATACTTGGAAATAAATATTTGTAAAACTGAAAAGGAAAATACTACATTGAAGAACCAGGTTCATGCATTTGATACAACTGTCTTAGAACTTAGATTTGAAAATCTGAAATTGAAGTTAGGAACAGGTAAAGAAATAGCTAGTGACACACAACTCTTACTAGAAAAGGATCTAGGAAAGGTAAATCCTGAGCTTTATAAAAAGGATGAACTGGTAAGAACTATGAAGGAGAACTTGACTAAGGTTAAGCATGAGTTAGACAGAACTTGTAAATCGAACAGGTCCTCTGATGCACTTTCATGGCTACAAAATGTCACGACCCAGAATCCTAATCCGGGTCGTGATGGCGCCCAACGACGGGGTTAGGAAAGCCAACACAAATTACACTAATTGTTACCCTTCCCATCTAATTAAACAAGTCAACATTTACAAATTTTAAACAATTAAACATGATGATAGCTTGACATGGAAATAAAGCATATGCATGCATGTACAACCCAAACCCAAGATATACATACACTACGCGTGTGTGCCAGGAAGTTGTGTCACGAGTGTCATGGGCAATTACTGAATATACAATGACTACAATATATACAGAGTCTCAGTCTAAATGAAATGGACAGAGAATATAGCAAAAGAACTCCAGGGTGCTGCTAGGAAGTCGCCGGGAAAGCAGCTCACTGTGAAGTATGACCACGCTATCAATATCTAGCACCGGCCTGATAGTCAGATGTACCAGCCTCCGGACCTGTACAATCAAGTACAGAAAAGAAAAGAAAGTGCAACATGAGTACATATTAAATAAATATGTACCCAGTGAGTATCCCGTCTAAACTCAAAGAAGTAGTGACGTGAGGTCGACTCGATACTCACTAAGGTCCAACAGTAATAACATATGATAGAATATAATGAAATACAGTAGGCATGTCAAGGAAATAAGCAACAATTATATATATATCAAGAGCGGAAATCCAAACAACTACTGAACTAAACAATAAAGCACTTTCAAGGGTAAGACCACCGAGCGAAACAATAACAACAAATTCTTAGATCCGCCGTGGCGTACGGCCCGCTCCCATAAGGTACCTTCTACACTCGCCGTGGCGTACAGCCCGATCCCATTATTCTTTTCAATTCCTTTTCAACACAGCCATGGCGTACGACCCGATCCCATATTCATTTCAATTTCTTTTCAACACTGCCGTGGCTTACGGCCCGATAGCAATATTCATTTCAATTTCTTTTCAACACTACCGTGGCGTACGACCCGATCCCATTATTCATTTCAATTTCTTTTCAACACTGCCGTGGCGTACGACCCGATCCCATTATTCATAATTTCTTTTCAACACTGCCGTGGCGTACGACCTGATCCCATTATTCATAATTTCTTTTCAACACTGCCGTGGCGTACGACCCGATCCCATTATTCATAATTTCTTTTCAACACTGCCATGGCGTACGACCCGATCCCATATTCATTTCAGTTTCTTTTCCATAATGCCTCAGAGGAACAACACTATACAACACATAACCTCATAGTACATATGGCGTACAACCTGATCCCAATATCTTACAATACTTACTTTCCATAACAAATTCCTTGCCATTCAACAATTTTTCCATAAATCCTAAGGGAATAACACTATGCAAAACATAATTTCATAGTACATATGGCGTCACAATAAATCATATAAATTAGTACAAGGAAAACATATCAGGCATTACAAGGAAAGCATATAAGGCATTAAGAGAAAGCATACAAGGCATGATGTCGGCCTAACTACCCGGACATAACAATAATAGCCGCTACGTACGGACTCTCGTCACTTGGCGCGTACGTAGCCCCCAAACAATTTACACATAGCATATACATCACCTATGGGGAAAATTCTCTCTTACAAGGTTATAAAGGAGACTCACCTCGTGTCGAATCTACCCCTTGGACCACAATTGCGCCCGAATCTCCGAACTCTACACCCGAGGACTCGCAACTAGCCAAAAGGTATACAATAATATCAATGCATGCGCAAAGCGGGAAGTTATCCTAGTTATTCAATAAAATTGCTATTCTTGAAGAATTCCCAAATTCCAACCCCGGTCCCTCATGATCAAATTCCAAAAATTCACGAAGGGATCACCCACCCATAGCCTAAGGATCATTAATGTGTGATTTCTACTTGAATTCAAGGCCTAGAATGGAAAAATCACAAACTCCTCAAGAACCCTAAAATTACTACCTAATGCTATGATTTTAGATAATTTAATAGTGAACTTAACTAGGAATTAATGTTGAAACTAGTAAAACTATGGAATTTACTTACCTCAATAACAGTGGTGGAAGGTCCCTTGAAGAGCTCTCTAAAAACTTGAGGAGGAAGATGAAAGTGGAGGAAAAAAATGCTAAGTCCCGTATTTTATAAAACTGCCCAGGGATTCCTTAACTGCGATCGCGACAAGGGCCCTGCGATTGCGAAGGCAACTGGCCAGACCTCTGCGATCGCAAAGGAGAAGCTGCGATCACAGAGAACAATCAACAGCCCAGCAAAAATCCTTCTCCGCAATCGCAACCCATCTCCTGCGATCGTAGAGAAGGAAACCAAATAGCAGAAATTTCTGGTTTTCTAACTTAGCTCCTGGGGGTCCAAAACTCACCCGAGCCCCTCGATACCCCGTCAAAAAGCACCGACAAGTCTGTATTCGTGATACAGACTCGCTCGAACTCTCGGAACATGAAAAATAACAACGAAACTCTAAATTCAATCCCAAAACCAAATTGAATCAAAACATAAGAACTTGAAACTCTAGAATTCACTTCAATGCACCGTACCGGTCTATACTACTCGGAATGATTTCAAATTTTGCAGACAAGTCATGAACGACATAACGGAACTATCCCCGGTCTCGGAATTTCATTTGGACCTTGGGAACACAAAATCACATTTCAAGCCAAATTTAAAATTCTATGAAAATCCTCAAAACTTCATTGACTCCAATTTTTATCATTTTGATCCGAAACCCATCAAATCAAGTCTGTTTCTTACCAAATTTCACAGATAGCTTAAATAACACATATTGAACCTGTTCAGGGCTCCAAAATCATAATACGGTCCCGGCAGCACAGGTTTCACCTCAAGGTTCATTTTCATAAGACTTTAATATTTTCATAAAACAATTTTCTTTAAAAATTTATTTCTCGGACTTGGGTCCTCGGAATTCGATTTCGGGTATCCTCCCAAGTCCCATATTTTCCTACGGACCTTCCGGAACCGTCGGGTCACTGGTCCGAGTCCGTTTACCAAAAATGTTGACCAAAGTCAACTTTATTCAATTAATTGTCATAAATTCAACTCTTAATCAATTCTTCACATAAAAGGCTTCCTGGCTACGTGCCCGGGCTGCGCACGCACATCGAGGTGAGATTAACGAAGGCTTTTGGGGCCTCATAACACAGTCAAAATTAGATTCACATAAGATGACCCCTTAGGGTCATCACACAAAAACACCATAGTAGCAACAGAAGAGGACTTGGCTTTGGGAACTCTACACCTAAGTGGGATCCCAAAGGTAAGTACCTCACACTCCCTAAGAACAAGATTTGCACACATTGTGGTAATACTGGTCACTATAAAAGTGAATGCATTGCAAAAGAGAAGGCAAGTCAGAAGAAAATTATTTTTGTTCTAGGGAAAAATAGGCTGCCAGGTTGGGCTAAAACGAATGTGATTTATCCTTTTGCCTATAGAAAGGGACCCAAACTGGTTTGGGTTCCTAAGACTAACCCCTGATTTCCTTTTGCGGGTTCAAGAGAAGGGGAGCAACCAAATATGGTACATGGATAGTGGTTGCTCAAAGCACATGACAAGAAGCAAGGACCATTTCCTTTCACTTGAGAACCTCAAAGAAGGTAATGTCTCCTTTGGAAATGGGAAGAAAGGTGAGATAATTCAGGTTGATAAGAAACAAGATGATGAATAGATTGGACTGACATGAAAATCAAATGATGAAGCCACAATCCAGCCTGAAGCAGCATCACAGGAAGGAATAGGTGATGGAACAGGTCCTTCCACCCAGGGCAACGTGACATGGGGAATTGACTAGAGAGGAACCGATCCTCAAATCTCGAGGGAACATGTCCATGAACCTATTCCTCATTAACAAAACAAGGAAGGAATATCCAAAGAAAATGACACTCCTATGCAACAACCACGAAACTGGATATGAATGAACCCGGTTCATCTGTTGACAAGAAGATGTATAGGGGAATGATTAGATCTTTGTTATATCTCACTGCTAGTAGACCTGGCATTATTTTTAGTGTAGGCCTTTATGCTGGATTACAGGAAAATCCAAAAGAGTCTCACTTGACTACTGTCAAGAGGATCTTGAGATACCTACAAGGCACCACTAATCTTTGTCTATAGTATCCATAAGGTAGTAATTTCAACTTAGTGGGATATGATTGTAAGGACCCGTAAAATTTCTTGTTTATGATAATGCTCGAATAAGTCCCCAAGTTGTTATAACTGTAGAAATCCTTAAAAAAGGACCTATTTTGAATAAAAGCACCCCGGAAGTTGAAAGATGTAATTTTACAGAAGTTGCGCGTTATGCGACGTGCTATGCGATCGCATAACGAGTATGCGGACCGTATAATGATCGCATACCTGGGAAGGCCACTGCCCAAATTGAGGACAACTATGCGGTCCAGAATGCGATCGCATTATGGTTATGCGGACCGCATAGTTGTCGCATTCTTGCCTATTGGTTTTTGGTGAGGGAGGTTATGCGACGCACTATGCGATCGCATAACGTGTATGTGGACCGCATAGTGGTCGCATACCTGCACATTGTTTTTTTAAACTTGGCCCATATTGAGGGCCATTCTGCGACCACTATGCGGATCGCATGTCAGGAATGCGATCGCATTCCTGATCGCATTCCTGTGTCGGGCTCCTAATTTTTCTAATTTTATAACCCGACCCCCAGTTCATTAAAACACCCAACCCCTTCATTTTAATAAGTCTTCTGAACAAAATAGAGAGAAGGGAAGGAGTTCTTGAGAGAGAAAGTGGTTCTTCCACCAAAGTGATTTTCAAAGTCCCTTAGGCCAGATATTTCGAGTAGTCTCCTTCTTCCTCATTCTAGCAGGTATGGGTTCCCAACCCAATTTCCATTAATTTTCTTATTTTAAACAAAAGGAGGATTAGCATGGATTGATTCTTGAAAATATTAACTAATACCTGGCATGCATGTTTAATAATGGTGTTAATCTAGTAAGAGGGAGTGGTTTGGGGTAAATTTCAAAAAGACGGGGTTTGTAAGCTAATGGGGTCACTTAGTGTTTGGAAAAATGCTTAAGAGAGTCCGAATTGTATGCATGATTTCTAATTCTGAGTTGAATATGTTTAATTGTGAACTAGATTGACGGTACTAGTCGGTTCGGTGATTTGTGAGTAAAAGTTAAAAAGGGATTTTGACTCCAGGCATGTATGGATAACTTTAACCCTTGTAAAATCCCTCTTGTTGTGGCAAGCATACGGTATGTGTACTTATATGAAAATATGTGAATTGACTGTCTAGTTGATTGCTACCCCACTGTGTTAGATAAGATTTTGAATTGTGACTTGGCGTGCCTACCTTATTATGTGCAAAGATGGTAGTTGTTTAAAGTTATTGATATAAAGCATTGTAAATAAGTTGAACGGTTATGGAAACACCTTGTGCATAAATTGCTTCTTGTTGAAAGTTTGGGATGCCTTGAGCCCAATTAAATGAATTGTTAAATATTAATTGGTGATCCTTGAAAGGAAGGCCCATGTGATGAAATTGTTTGGTGTTGTTGTTGAATTTGTGTTCCTTGAAAGGAAGACCCTTGTGATGAAATTGTTTGGTGGTGTTGTTGAATTTGTGATCCTTGAAAGGAAGGCCCTTGTGATGAAATTTTTTGGTGTTGTTGTTATGAAATATGAATTTTCAGGTGGGATCGGGTTGCGCGCCGCAACACGAAGTAATAAGGTATGGGTTGTGATGATAAGGGTGGCCGAGGTAATAAGGGTGAAAACGCGATCGTTATCACTATTGATATGAAATTGATGAAACTCGTGAATATGGTGGTGTTGGAAAGGGAAAAAGGAGAGATTGTAAAATTGTTGACTTTGATTGTCTCTTTTCGTGTGTTTTGGTTGTTGGTCCTATTGCTGTCCTTTTTCTTATCTGTATATTGGTTGATTGTACTTGGGATAAAGTTTATTCATACATACTAGTACTATTCCATAGTACTAACGTCACTTTTGCCGCGGGCGCTACATCTTTTATATGGATGTAGGTGGTTCCATAGAAGGTAGCTCAGCCCGCCGTTAGTGGTACCTCATCTTCATCTATGCAACAGTTGTGGTGAGCCCCTCTTCTCCTCGGGGCTGTGTGTGGATGATACCACCCTCTTTTGTTTATGTTGTAAAGGTATAGCTGGGGCCTTGTTACCGGCAAGTTATGTAAAATCCCTAGTATTCGTACAGGCTCCGTAGACATGATGTGGGTGTATATATGTATTTTTGGGTAGTAACAGTACGTACTCAGAACCGTGGATCATGTTGGAAAGTTATGAATATATTATGTATGTTTGGATATCAATCGTTGAAATGTTAAAAGTGGAAACAAATGGAGATATGTTATGTCCAAATGGAGGTCCTCAAGCATGGTAATATGAGTATGTGGGAGTACCACATGGAGTTCGTGCGTCGTGGTCTAAATATGCTCCTCACTTGGTATCGACTATGGATGCCAGGGTTCGACGTTTCGTTTAGGGCCTTAATCCCTTGGTTGTGAATGAAGCTGCTACAGCTGCCTTGCACTCAGACATGAATTATGGGATGATTGTGGGATTCGCCTAGGCTATAGAGGCTAGGAAATTGAAGATAAAGTCAGAAAGAGAGAGTAGCAGCAGGGCCCGATCAGCGGGCCACTCGGGGAGTTCAGTTGGAGGAGGGAGACCCGTTCATGGGAGAGGGTCATCAGGGCCATCCCAGTCCTATGCACAGTCCTCAGCCAGCGCACTTCCATCAGTGCACCATTTCCAGTAGAGTAGTCGATGGGGACCAGGATCACATAGCAGGAGACCCCATCAGTCAGGTCGCCTAGGAGGGAGGTTCCAACAGCAGAGGAGGGCTCCGTGCCCTAAGTGTGGGAGGTTCCATACCGAGTCTTGTTATCTGGATATCTCGATTTGCTACGGGTGTGGAGTGAGAGGTCATATTCAGCGGGATTGCTGTTCCCCTAGTCAGGGCAGGGGTAGGGGTTTTTCTCAGTCATCCAGTTCTTCAATCGCCACATCTTCAGGGCATCCTCCAACTCTAGCGGGGCGTGGTGCAGTTAGGGGTGGAGCTTGAGGTAGAGGTGGACCCAGTCGGTTCTATGCTTTGAGTGGTCGCCAGAATGCGGAGGCTTCTCTAGACGTTATTACAGGTATTCTGACTGTTCAAGCACTTGATTGTTATGCTCTTATTGATCCGGAGTCCTCTTTGTCTTATGTTACCCTGTTTATTGCTTCAAATTTTGGGATAGAACCCAAACAACTTCATGAGCCGTTCTCTATATCGACTACGGTTGGTGATTCTATTACAGTCGCGCGAGTCTATAGGAATTGTGTTGTCACGGTATGTGGTCGCGTTACCACGACCGATCTTATTGAGCTTGGGATGGTAGATTTTGATATTATTATGGGAATGGACTGGCTTTATTCGTGCTTCGCTAAACTCGACTGCCGAACCAGAATCATGAGGCTAGAGTTTCCTAATGAGCCGATTATTGAGTGCAAGGGAAATGGTGTGGTGCCGAAGGGTAGGTTTATTTCCTACCTTAAAGACTCGAAGATGATTAAAAAGGGGTTTGTCTATCATTTGGTCCGGGTTACGGACACCACTTCAGAGGTGCCTGCTCCCGAGTCTGTGCCTGTTGTGAATGAGTTTCTTGAAGTATTTCCGTACGAGCTTCCAGGGATTCCACCAGATAGAGAGATCGATTTCGGGATTGATGTAATACCAGATACACAGCCAATATCTATTCCACCATACAGAATGGTGGCAGCAGAGTTGAGGGAGTTAAAAGAGCATTTGAAGGATTTATTAGAAAAGGGGTTCATTCGGCGGAGTGTGTCGCCATGGGGCGCTCTGGTTCTTTTCGTCAGAAAGAAGGATGGGTCGCTTCGGATGTATATCAATTATCGGCAGCTCAACAAAGTCACTATCAAAAACAAGTATCCATTGCCTCGAATAGATGATTTGTTTGATCAATTGCAAGGTGCGAGGTTCTTCTCCAAAATTGATTTACGGTCTAGGTATCATCAGTTGAAGATTAGAGAGCAGGATATTCCTAAGACTGCCTTCAGGACTCGTTATGGTCATTTTGAATTTTTGGTAATGTCCTTTGGGCTGACCAATGCTCCAGCAGCTTTCATGGATCTTATGGATCGGGTTTTCAAGCCATTTCTAGACTCCTTTGTGATTGTTTTATTGATGACATCCTTGTCTATTCGCGAAGTCGGGAGGATCATGTTAACCACCTTAGGGCTGTTCTGCAGACTCTTCATCATCACCAGTTGTATGCTAAAATTTTGAAATGTGAGTTTTGGCTAGAATCAGTCACCTTTTTGGGTCATGTTGTTTCCAGAGAAGGGATTCAGGTTGATCCCTAGAAGATCGCGACAGTGAAAGATTGGCCTAGACCAACGACCCCGACAGAGATTCGCAGTTTCTTGGGTCTAGGTGGGTATTATCGGAGGTTTGTGGAGGAATTCTCTACTCTCACCTCCCCATTGACTAAATTGACGCAGAAAGCAGTGAAGTTCTAGTGGTCCGACGCTTGTGAGAAGAGTTTTCAGGAATTGAAGTCGAGATTGACTTCGGCACTGGCATTGGCCTTGCCAGAAGGTATAAAGGGATTTGTAGTTTATTGCAATGCTTCAAGGGTTGATTTGGGGTGTGTGTTGATGCAATATCGTAAGGTTATAGCGTATGCTTCAAGGCAACTCAAGAATAACGAGAAGAATTATCCGACGCATGATTTGGAGCTCGCGGTAGTGGTGTTTGCATTAAAAATTTGGCGGCATTATCTTTATGGGGTCCACGTGGACGTGTTCTCAGACCACGAGAGTCTTCAGTAGTTATTCAAGGAGAAGGAGTTGAATTTAAGGCAGCGAAGGTGGTTAGAATTGCTCAAAGATTATGATATGAATATTTTTTACCATCCGGGAAAGGCGAATGTGGTAGCCGACGCTCTCAGTCGGAAGTCTATGGATAGTTTGGCTCATTTAGAAGTGGATCAGAGGCCCTTGGCACAAGAGGTTTATCAATTAGCCAGTTAGGGGGTTTGTCTTTCGACCTCAAACGAAGGGGAGGTTACAGTGCATAATGGAGCAGAATCGTCACTTGTAGAGAAAGTCAAAGTAAAGCAGTTTATTGATCCAGCATTGGCACAGTTGAAGGAGGCAGTTCTGAATAACAAGATTTCGGCATTTTCACTCGGCAGCGATGATGGGGTATTGCGATGTCAAGGTAGGCTATGTGTTCCAGATGTGGATAATCTTCGGGAGAGGGTAATGGCGGAGGCTCATAGCTCAAGGTATTGTGTGCACCCAGGTTATACGAAAATGTATCACGATCTCAAGGAGATTTATTGGTGGAATGGTATGAAGAGGGGTATGGCGGACTTCATGTCTAGATGTCCGAATTGTCAGCAGGTGAATTCCGAGCATCAGCGGCTTGGTGGATTAACTCAGCTTATGGAAATAGGAGATGATCAATATGGATTTCGTGGTAAGGTTACCTTGCACTCAGCGCAAGTTCGACTCAATTTGGGTGATAGTGGATCGACTCACCAAATCAGCTCACATTTTTCCAGTCATGTCCACCGATACTGCAGAACGGTATGCTCAATTGTATATCAAGAAAATAGTAAGACTTCATGGCACTCCAATTTCTATTATCTCGGATCAAGGGGCCCAATTCACAGCTAATGTTTGGAGGAAATTTCAGTAAGGTTTGGGTACTCAGGTGAATCTCAGCACGACTTTCCATCCACACACTGATGATCAAGCGGAGCGGACTATTCATACGCTTGAAGATATGTTACGGGCTTGTGTTTTAGATTTCAAAGGTAGTTGGGATGACCAATTGCCGCTTATCGAATTTGCTTACAATAACAGCTTTCATGTTAGTATTCAGATGGCCCCATTTGAGGCATTTTACAGAAGAAGGTGTAGATCTCCGATTGGATGGTTCGAACATGGTGAGGAAGAATTGTTAGGGCCATATCTTGTGCACCAAGCTATGGAAAACGTTAGAGTCGTTCAGGAGAGGATGAAAACTGCTCAGAGTCGTCAGAAATCCTATGCGGATGTTCGTCGAAGAGAATTGGATTTCCAGGTAGATAATTGGGTGTTCTTGAAGGTGTCTCCCATGAAGGGAGTGATGCGGTTTGGGAAGAAAGGGAAGTTGAGCCCTAGGTACGTCGGGCCATATCAGATCGCTCAAAGGATAGGACGGGTGGCTTATAGGCTGGAATTGCCCCTTGAAATGTCATTAGCGCACCCGGTGTTCCATGTGTCTATGTTGAAGAAAGTGGTTGGAGATCTATCCACCATCGTTCTAGTTGGGACTATTGAGGTTAATGAAGAGTTATCACACAAAGAGGCTCCAGTTGCTATTCTTGATAGGCAAGTCCGTAAATTGAGAAACAAATAGATTGCTTCTATTAAAGCATTGTGGCGAAGTCAACGAGTCGAGGAAGCCACGTGGGAAGCAGAGGAAGAAATGAGAGAAAAATATCCCCATCTGTTTGAACAAGTCTAGTAGTGATCGTGCGAACTATTGTCCCTAGGCAATTTGATGTTGTATTCAGATTCGTGCAAAGGCACCCCATTTACCCCTAATTGCCTTATTGTTGTAACTTTCTAATGCGTGCTAAAATTGTATATGATGTTATTAATTGAATAGTGTGCAACCCTTGAAGTAAATGAAAGTTTTATGAAACTTATGTGATAGGCAAAATGATTAATAGTAGTGTAGATTGGTAATCATTAATTGAAATATATATATATATATATATATATATATATATACGGCGTTTTGAGGTGATTGAATCGTATGGGACTCACTAAAATGACCAAATGATGTGCAAGTATGTGCCACTAATTGAATCATATGCTTATTTGTGATGTAAAGAGAATGAACTATGTGTAGTTGTCAAAGTGATTGGATATGTGCAAATGTTGAGGTAATGAATTGTATACCAGTTGTAGGGATAACAAAAAATGTGTAATGATGCTTGGAAATGTGTTTCAGGGGCTCTCTGACAGGTAGATAGGTCTAAATACAAAGGAAACTCTGGCGAAATTTCCTGAAAATGTTGGAGTTAGTGTAAATCTGGAAGTTTGCATATCATGTTTTCAAACCAATTCAAAAATCCTCATTCAAGGACGAATGATTTTAGGGGGGGGGGGGGGGGATGCAAAGACCCGTAAAATGTCTTGCTTAAAATAATGCCCGAACGCCGAGTTGTTTTAACTGTGGAAGTTCCTAAAACGGACCTAATTTGAACAAAAAGTACCCCGNAGGCAGTCCACTGCCCAAATAGAGCACAACCATGCGGTCCAGAATGCGATCGCATTCTGGTTATGCGGACCACATAGTTGTCGCATTCTTGCCCATTGATATTTGGTGAGGGAGGTTATACGATGCACTATGCGATTGCATAACGTGTATGCGGACCGCATAGTGGTCGCATACCTGCATAGTGTGTTTTTAAAGTTGGCCCATCTTGAGGGCCATTCTGCGACCGGTCTGCGGACCGCATGTCAGGAATGCGATCGCATTCCTGACCGTATTCCTGTGTCGGGCTCCTAATTTTTTTAATTTTAAAACCCGACCCCCAGTTCATTAAAACACCCCACCCCTTCATTTTAACAAGTCTTCTGAACAAAATAGAGAGAAGGAAAGGGGAGTTCTTGAGAGAGAAAGTGGTTCTTCCATCAAAGTGAATTTCAAGGTCCCTCAGGCCTGATACTTCGAGTAGTCTCCTTCTTTCTCATTCTAGCAGGTAAGGGTTCCCAACCCTTTTTCCATTAATTTTCTGATTTTAAACAAAGGGCGGATTAACATGGATTGATTCTTGAAAATATTAACTAAGACCTTGCATGCATTTTAATAATGGTGTTAATCTAGTAAGAGGGAGTGGTTTGGGGTAAATTTCACAAAGACGGGGTTGGTAAGCTAATGGGGTCACTTAGTGTTTGGCAAAATGCTTAAGAGAGTCCGAATTGTATTCATGATTTCTAATTCTGAGTTGAATATGTTTAATTATGAACTAGATTGACGGTACTAGTCAGTTCGGTGATTTGTGAGGTAAAGTTAAAAAAGGATTTCGACTCCAGGTATGTATGGCTAACTTTAACCCTTGTAAAATCCCTCTTGTTGTGGCAAGCATACGGTATGTGTACTTATATGAAAATATGTGAATTGACTGTCTAGTTGATTGCTACCCCACTGTGTTGGATTAGATTTTGAATTGTGACTTGGCGTGCCTACCTTATTATGTGCAAAGATGGTAGTTGTTAAAAGTTATTGATATAAAGCATTGTAAACAAGTTGAACGGTTATGGCAACACCTTGTGCATAAATTGCTGCTTGATGAAAGTTTGGGATGCCTTGAGCCCAATTAAATGAATTGTTAAATATGAATTTGTGATCCTTGAAAGGAAGGCCCATGTGATGAAATTGTTTGGTGTTTTTGTTGAATTTGTGATCCTTGAAAGGAAGGCCCTTATGATGAAATTGTTTGGTGTTGTTGTTGAATTTGTGATCCTTGAAAGGAAGGCCCTTGTGATGAAATTGTTTGGTGTTGTTGTTATGAAATATGAATTGTCAGGTGGGATCGGGTTGCGCACCGCAACACGAGGTAATAAGGTGTGGGTTGTGGTGATAAGGGTGGCTGAGGTAATAAGGGTGGAAAAGTGATCGTTATCGCTATTGATATGAAATTGATGAAACTCATGAATATGGTGGTGTTGGAAAGGGAAAAAGGAGAGATTGTAAAATTGTTGACTTTGATTGTCTCTTTCCGTGTGTTTTGGTTGTTGGTCCTATTGCTGTCCTTTTTCTTATCTGTATATTGGTTGATTGTACTTGGGATAAAGTTTGTTAATACATACTAGTACTATTCCATAATACTAACATCTCTTTTGCCGGGGGCGCTACATCTTTTATATGGATGTAGGTGGTTCCATAGCAGGTAGCTCAGCCCACCGTTAGTGGTACCTCATCTTCATCTCTGCAACAGTTGTGGTGAGCCCCTCTTCTCCTCGGGGCCGTGTGTAGATGATACCACCCTCTTTTGTTTATGTTGTAAAGGTATAGCTGGGGCCTTGTTACCGGCAAGTTATGTAAAATTCCTAGTATTCGTAGAGGCTCCGTAGACATGATGTGGGTGTATGTATGTATGTATTTTTGGGTAGTAACAATACGTACTTGGAACATGGATCATGTTGGAAAGTTATGATTGTATTATGTATGTTTGGATATCAATCGTTGAAATGTTAAAAGAGGAAACAAATAGAGATATGTTGTAAAATGTACTTTGAAACTAAAACAGGCTAACTCACACGAAATAATGCATGTTATGAACGCGGGGTAATACGTTGGGCAGAAAAGGCAATCGAGGTCCGCTTGACTAGGTTCACCCGGTTAGGCGCCGGTCTCGTCCCTCGATTTTGGAGCATGACAATGATGATGCTGATTATGCAGCTTTTCTTGTGGATGGAAAGAGCACCTCAGGTATGACACACTTTATTGGCTCACGTCTTGTGGCTTGGGCCACCAAAAAGGTAAAATTCTCAGGGCTTATCTACTGCTGAAACTGAGTGTATTGTTGCTGCCTCATGTTGTGATAAATGTTTTGGATGAAACAACAATTAATGGATTGTGGGATTGATCACCATTGAGTTTTGTGCTACTGATAAATAGATTGCTGATATCTTTACAACATTTATCACAACATGAGGCATCAACAATACACTTAGTTTCAGCAGTAGATAAGCCCTCAGAATTTTACCTTTTTGGTGGCCCAAGACACAAGACATGAGCCAATATAGTGTGTCATACCTGAGATGCTCTTTCTATCCAAAAGAAAAGCTTCATAATCATCATCATCATATCCAACTAAGTCGAAATTACTACCTTATGGATACCATAGACAAAAGTTAGTGGTGCCTTTTAGGTATCTCAAGATCCTCTTGACAGCAGTCAAGTGAGACTCTTTTGGATTTTCCTGGAATCCAGCACAAAGGCCTACACTGAAAACAATGTCAGGTCTGCTAGCAGTGAGATATAACAAAGAGCTAATCATTGCCCTATACATCTTCTTATCAACAGATGAACCGGGTTCATCCAAATCCAATTTCGTGGATGTTGCATAGCAGTGTCAATTTCTTTGGATGTTCCTTCCTGGTTTTGTTAATGAGGAATAGGTTCATGGACAGGTTCCCTCGAGGTTTGAGGATTCGTTCCTCCCTAGTCAATTCCCCCTGTCATGTTGCCCTGGGTGGAAGAACCTGTTCCATCACCTATTCCTTCCTGTGATGCTGCTTCAGGCTGGACTGTGGCTTCATCATTTGAGTTTCTTGTCAGTCCAATCTATTCATCATCTTGTTTCTTATCAACCCCAATGATCTCACCTTTCTTCCTATTTCCAAAGGAAACATTACCTCCTTTGAGGTTCTCAAGTGAAAGTAACTGGTCCTTGCTTCTTGTCATGTGCTTTGAGCAACCACTATCCATGTACCATATTTGGTTGCTCCCCTTCACTTGAACTTGCAAAAGGAAATCAGGGGCTAGTCTTAGGAACCCAAACTAGTTTTGGTCTCTTTCTATAGGCAAAAGGATAAATCACATTCTTTTTAGCCAAACCTGGCAGCCTATTTTTCCCTAGAACAAAATTTTTGTTTTTCTGACTTGCCTTCTCTTTTGCAGTGCATTCACTTTTATAGTAACCAGTATTACCACAGTGTGTGTAAATCTTGTTCTCAGGGAGTGTGAGGTACTTACCTTTGGGATCCCACTTAGGTGTAGAGTTCCCAAATCCAACTCCTCTTCTGTTGCTACTATGGTGTTTTTGTAGCCATGAAAGTGCATCAGAGGACCTGTTCCATTTACAAGTTCTGTCTAACTCATGCTTAACCTTAGTCAAGTCCTCCTTCAGGGTTCTTACCAGTTCATCCTTTTTATAAAGATATTTTGAAAGGAACAAGTTACTATTAGGGATGATTAAGATCACCTAATTGAACCAGTTCGGAATGTACATGGAAAAAAGGAAGAAGGAAAAATGAAAAAATTGGCTAGAAAATCACGAATTTGTGTAAATAATCAGATTAAAAATTGTTCAGTCTCATACAGTAAAACGTATACTCCTATGCCATGTTTTGATATGACTCACTGATGACAAATGAATTTTGTTTTTATCTTTGCAACTTGAGGCTTGATCAAGAGGATTCTGAAATGATGAACCTGTTCATCGTGCTGGTTCATCTGAAAGGCGAGGTATGTGTTCTACACTCTGCACACTTTGAAATACTAATAATTAAATCATGAGCAGAACTCTGCCCAAACTCAAAATCTTTTCAAAGCCTATCCATTTGACTTTGAACCAGTTCTATTTCAACAAGAATCCTCGCCAAATTAAAATACCTAGATTCTAGGGAAGCCTTAACCGTCTATTCAAAACTAAAAGTTAATTCAAGCCATCCCCTCCCTTTTAGAACCATTCCCAAATTTCCGATGACTTTTTCAAGTCGGTGACTGAGGGGGGAAGAAACTTGGTCTTCTGAATCTGAACAGGTAACTTTTGTACCAAATCCTTCTTCTGAGGTCATTTCTGAGGTCGCTGAAAACATAGAAAATAGGTTCATACTGGTTGGGTATGTGGTAGATGTAGAAATGCCTGAGACAAGAAGGAGAGGAGGTAAAAATAAAATTGAAAAAGAAAAAGAGAGAGAGGGAGTAAGGAGTGAAGAGAGGGGAATAGGGGAAGAATTTGTAAAAATGACTATTTGTGGAGCTGAACCAGAAAAGGAGGAAGAAAGTAGCAAGAACGTAGGGGGAAGTGAATCACGAAAAGCCGCTGAAGGGTTAGTAAATTTAGGAAAGCACACAGATGAACTTGGTTCATCTACTCAGGAAAACCGGGCAGATCTGCTGAAAATGTTAGGCGATAATTACATTCCAAAGAAGAAAAGAACTCCTAAAGCTCAAACGTCTGGAACAACAAGAGAAAGTAAGAAAAGAAAAACTGCTGCTTCTGAGACTTCTAATATTTCTCTTCCAAGAGGAATAACTACAAGGAGCAAGGTAAAGCAAAGTGAGGACGAGTTGAAGAGAGCTTTAGAGGAGGGTAAGAAGAAAAGAGTGGAAAAGGGAAAGAAAAGGTTGTTAAGCCTATTGAGGCTGTGGATGCCAAGAAGGGGAAGATAGGTTGTGCTCTGAACATGTGATATTTATAACCTAATGAACTTGTTCTTTATGATAAATTCTTAATACTCTTATATATGTCAATGTTGGACTAAGCTGAAACAAGCCTAAAGCACAAAGTTTGTCATCATCAAACAGGGGGACTTTGTTGGCCCAAGAAAGGAAATAGTTTTGAAGATTGACAAAGGAACTCCGAGATGAACTAGGTCCATCACAGGTGACATAGACCAGCAGAGTTAAAGGCACATGAGATGCACATGCATGAGTTAAATGTGTTCTGGTATAATTGAGATATATTCTGATCGAAAAGATTGCAAAAACGAAATTGGAGAAGGACTCCTTCTTCAATAAGAACAGAATCAAAGATAAATAAGGATTTAGGAGTTGAGTTTGACTAGAACTCTTTCACCATGGAAGAGTTGGATTAGGATTCTAGTTAATTCCTTATCTACTAACTCCTATAAATTGCAGATCGTTCTTATGATATGTAGACGCACAAAAGCAGAAATTTATCAAGAATTGAGATCAAAATTCGTGAAGAAATTTTGCAAGCAGTTCGAGCCAAATTGGAGAGTGCGAATCTGGAGCTACAGATCAGCTACAATAACCAATTTCATCGTTGATGTATTGAGTCTAGTTGATTGTAGAAGGTGTTTCAATATTGTATCTTATCAGCTTTCTTAGAAGCAAATTGTAATAGGTACACATTGTTTAAGTTAGAGTTAACTTGAAGCTTGTGGAAATTAGCTAGAGGCTAGTTGATACAAAGGGATTAGAGTTAGTCCTAGGATTACAAAAGAGTTTATTTTGTAAGCGTTTGGCTCAGAGTTTTTAGTGAAGAGTTTGGGCAAATCCTACTGAGGAGTAGGTCGTGGTTGTTTTACCTTTTCAGCCAGGTGTTTTCCACTTAAAAATCTCTGTGTTTTACTTTACTGCTTTTATTATTCCGCACCAGCAGAAGTTAGAACACAAAGAAGAACCAGGTTCTTTTTGTGAGACAGCACTCGAAAAATTGGGTACCACACATTTAACCTATATTCATGTGTGGTATTGAAGTCTAAAACAACAAAAACTCTTAACAATACACAAATGGGATAAAGACTAAGCCCACCCCCTCAACCATAATACAATTAATACTACCTATACCCACTCATCAACTCCTACTCACCCATTAGGTCTTACACCCCAATTCATGCCAACACACATACACAAATGACACCTAAGGAAGTCAATTCAGCCCAAGATGCTTTGAACACAAAGAGCCAATCACCACCACCCAAGTCCACTATTTCACATGCAATACTATGCCTAATGGCATACACGAAAGCAGCAACAATTCCAATTTGCATGCAATAGTAGTCTATAAACCCTCTAGTTCTACCAAGTTCCAATGTACACAAAATGAGTGCCCCCATGTGATCCATATAATTCCAATACTACAAAGATGGTCTATACACCATCAACTCCACCATCTGAACATAATTCCAATACTACACAATCCTCGCACAGTGTTGAAAATAACCAAACACTATACAACTCTATTACGCACAATCATGCCAAGACCATCCTTCACACCAAATGCCAATCAAAACCCATGGAGGAACCTGGACAACAATAAGTTTTTCTAGCTTCTACGACTGAATATGCAAGGACCTCGAATACCACACATCAACACATCACTAGTTTACACATCTCAACCAGAGATGATGGATCTTCCTCTCCAGTCCTGGCTAGAATGGTTTGCAGGGTTATGCTCTAGTGTTCACGATCGAAATAAACAGTCAGGAGGTAATCCTGCTTCTCCAAAATCCATCTCACCTTGCAGAGATTGTAAAAGATGGCATGAGATTAGGGATGGATGCTATTGCTCAGAATAAGTGGTACACGAGCCAGCACCCATACATACTGGACCAACATGCATCAACGTCAACCCTCCCTCATTGGGCACTTCTCATGCACCCACCTTACTTCACTCTCAATCCATCGTCCAACCTTCTTCCATTCTGTCCACCACATCACATGGGGCAAGTCTATGCACCATGGTTCTAAAATCTAACCTCCTTCAACCCCCTCTCACCATACTCGACTCCAAGCAGTCCATTAGAACCACTAACTCTACCCAACAACCCATCATCCACTCCACCTCCATCTCCACGCGAACTCGATATGGAAACAAGACAAGAGCTGGCTCAGATCTTGGCGGAGCTAAGGGATACAAGGACAGAGTTCCTATGGTTAAAAAACATTCAGCTTTACAACCTAAAGGAACACTACGAAAAAAGTTTATTTTGAAATGTCCACCGAATATGATAAGGTGCAGCCTCAACTTTTGAGTCACCACAAATCGAGAGGCAGGAAAATACTCGATGGTGATAATTCCAACACTCCCTCAACTTCCTCCACTAGTGGAGTCCCAAGGACAACAACCATCACATGCAATAGTCCCACTGAGCTCTAGTTCTCCTTTCACTGCTCCTCGTCTTAATATCATTAATATCTTAGTTTGGAATTTTAGGGGATAACATAATCCAGAATTTAGATGCCACTTCAGGTCCTTGTTAGACAACCATAGGCCAGTACTTGTGGTACTCTTGGAAACCCACATGCATGATCATGACAGGCTTCGTGAAGCCTATCAATTTACTAACATGGCACATGTGTCTGCCAATGGTCTTATTGGAGGGCTGGTAGTCTTATGGAATGAAGAGTTAATCAACGTAGAGGGGCTGAAGATAACTGAGCAAGAGATTCATTGCATCGTCCAGGTAGGTGCAACTAAACCTAAGTGGTTACTGTCAGCTATTTATGCTAATACTACTGCCTCTTTACGTTCAAATATTTGGGATAGTTTTATTTATATGCATGACACCTATATCATGCCCTGGTTGGTGGAGACTTTAATGAGATTTTATTTTCAAAAGAAAAATTTGGAGGGTTACCTATTAGGATTAATAGAGTAGAAATATTTGCAAGGTGTATTAATTACTGTAAATTAATAGACTTAAGTTATAAAGGCAGCAGATTTACTTGGACTAATAAGCGAAAAAGGTTAGCATAGTATTAGAAAGGCTTGATCGTTTTATGGAAAATTATGATTGGCTTACTATGTACCCTGAGGCAAGGGTGCAACATTTACCTAGGTCATATTCTGATCATTGTCCCCTACTTTTAACTTTAGAAGTCCATGTTAATATACCTATAAAAATATTTAGATTTGAACCTATGTGGGTATCTCATCCACAATTGCTTCAATTGGTACAACAAACGTGGTCACAAAATCAATCTTTGTTAGAAACTACGAAAGAATTCTAGGAGATAGTAATCAAATAGAATAGTTAGGTCTTTGGTAATATTTTTGCTCGCAAACGAAAACTGTTAGCAAGATTAGAGGGAATTCAATCATCATATCACTATCCAACTAGTACCTATCTACAAAATCTGGAAAATCAAATGAGTTTAGAAATCTCCTTAGGATAGAGGAAGACTTTTGGAAGCTAAAGTCAAGGCTAAATTGGCTTAATAATGGTGATGCAAATACTAAAATTTTTCATATGTCTACACTTCATAGACGCAGGAAAAATAGGATAACTTCCTTAAAAGATTATGTGGGAAATTGGTGTCATGACCAAACTGACATTAACCATATTATACAGAAGTTTTATATCAACCTATTTACAACAGAACAATCACATTCCAATATATTCTCTGAAGAAGAACCTACATGCCCTATTAATAAGGATTCCCTAGCTAACTTGTTGAGCCATTGCAAGATAGTGAAATTAGCAAAGCTTTAATTAGTTTTCAACCTTATAAGGCTCCGGGGCTAGATGGGTTACACCCTTTCTTCTATCAAAAATATTGGCCTGTACTGGGGGATAAAGTCAGAGCTTTTTGCCATGATATTTTCAATTCTCAGATAATTCCTCCATCACTAAATCAAACTTATAATTGCCTTATCCCAAAAATCAATCAACCTTAGGCTGTTCAACATTATAGGCCTATTAGCCTTTGGAACCCTACTTATAAACTAATTACAAAACTAATTGTCAACGTGCTAAAGCCCATAATTCACACCATCATAGGACCAACACAAACTAGTTTTCAACAAGGTAAAAGGGCCTCGGACAATGCCATAATAGTGCAAGAAGTATCAAATTACTTTAATCAAATGAAAGGAAAGATGTGTTATATGCTGTTAAAACTTGATTTAGAAAAGGCTTTTGACAAATTGGAATGGTCTTTTATTAGAGTTGCCTTACTTTATTTTGGCATTCCTAAGCCTCTAATAAATTTAATAATGTCCTGTGTTACTACTACCTCAACGTCAATACTTATAAATGGGTCACTGTTGAATCAAGTCACTGAATGGTTTTGAAGAATGACAAATGTCCTCACAGTTAAACCATGTCCATCAGGGCATACACAGACATGCAGACTAAATGGCACGAGAAGAGTTCACACGCAGGATATAAACATCATCTCTGAATTAAGGAGTTATATACTAAGCGAAAAGATTGCAAATTGATAGGAGATGGACTTCATATTAAGGTAGGAGAAAATCAAGATAGTGGAGGATCAAGGAAGTTTAGATAAACTCAAACTCTTCACCAAGGAAGAATTGCATCAGAATTCTACTTCAACGTCTCAACTACTGATCCTATAAACTGTCAAAGTGTTCCTGCTGAACTGTTGCGCACAAACATAGAAGTGAAAAAAGAATTGAGAGCAAAATTACCAAAGAAATTTTGCAAGTAGTTCATGTGAAGAATCCCTGTGCGACTCAAAAGCTACTTGAACTAGCTCGAAGAACAAGTTCCATCTGTTGTCTTTTGAGTTTAGTTGTTTGTAGTAGGTGATTACAAATTTTATCTTTTAGCTTTATCTAGAAGCAATTGTAATAGGTATACAATGTTCAAGTTAGAGTTAACTTGAAGTTTCTCGCAATTAGCTAGAGGCTAGTTTTCCACAAGGGGATTAGAGTTAGTCCTTAGGTTTACAAAAGAGTTTATTTTGTAAATGCTGTTTGGCTCATTGACATAGTGAAGAGTTTGGAAAAATCCTACTAGGAAGTAGGTCGTGGTTTTTTCACCTTTTGAGCCAAGTGTTTTCCACGTAAAATTATTGTGTTCTTTTATTTCTGCAATTACTCCGCAAACTGTAGAAGTTGGAACATATAGAAGAACCCGGTTGTTCTATAAAGACAGCACTCAAAAATTCGACACCACACAAATCACCCCCCCCCCCCCCCNNNCCCCCGTGTGCTATTGACGTATAAAACATCAATTGGTATCAGAGCGGGTTATCCTTGAAGAGGTTAACACCTTAGGAAAAGATCAAAATGAGTGCACCACCTGGGAACTAGGAAGGTCAATCAATTGCTAGGCCTCTACTCTTCAACGTCTAGTACTAATCCTGGTGGAAGAATAGGATGAAAGACCACTTAATTGGGGAAGACTATGAACTATGGGACATAGTCACTGATGGTCCTTTGGTTACTATGAAAAAGACCGCTGAAGGAGTAGATGTGCCAAAGAAAAGGGTTGATTGCACTGCTGAAGACTTAAGAAAATGGAAGAAGAATACTAAGGCTAAAAAGTTGCTAGTGTGGACTTGGTCCTGACGAGTATAGTAGAATTCAAAGCTTCAGCACTGCTAAAGAAATTTGGGACACCTTGCAAGTAGCTCATGAAGGAACACCTCAAGTGAAAAGGTCAATAGGTACTCTACTATACTCCCAATATGAAAAGTTGACTATGAAAGAAGGAGAGACAATCCAAGAGATGTATACCAGGTTCACAACACTGACCAATGAACTCAAGTATCTTGGAAGAGTCATTCTTGAAGAGGACAGGGTTGAGAAGATCCTAACTAGGGTGTTGCCAATTTCTTGGGAAAGCAAGATCCCTGCTATCTAGGAATCAAAAAACATGGCAACCCTAAGGTTGGATGGGCTAATTGAAATCTCACTGTCTACGAACTCAGAAGGCAGACAATGAAAATGGATGCTCCTAAGAAGGAAAGAAGTCTAGCATTGAGAATCACTGCGGGAGCAGATCTCGAGTAAGATGAGATGGCCATGATCACTAAGGAATTCAGAAACTACCTCATGAGAAAAAAAGGGAATCTCAAGAGGTGGAAACTACAACAAAGCAAAAGCTCCAGAAAAGCCAACCAACGAGGGATGCTGTAAATGTGGAAAATCTGACCACCACATCAAGAATTGCCCTCAATGGGAAGTAAAATGGAAAAGGGAAAGATCTGAACGAAGGAACAGGCCCATCCCAAGAAAATCACAACTAAAGCAATGGTTGCTGCTTGGGGAGAAAGCTAAGATGAAGAATCAGAATATGGTGAGAAAGAAGAACAAGCACTTATGGCAATCGGTGAATCAGATGAGGAATCTTGTGAAGAACTAGAGGTAAGTATATCACATCTCTAAAACAAAATTAAATTCATACCCAAAGAAAAACTCTCTGAGCTGCTACTTGATTTCATGGATGATTATGAAGAAATAAATAAAGAGAAAGAACAATTGTCTAAAGAGTGTGTAATGTTAAAAGAAAAGTGTAAGAACCTGGATATTAGAGTAAGTGAACATTAAAAGGGAACACTGCCTTGAAGAACCAGGTTCATCCACTTGAAACTAAGATTTTAGAGCTAAAATATGAAAATTTAAAATTGAAACTAGGAACTAGCAAGAAGACAGTTGATCACTCTCAACTCATGTTAGAAGAGAATGTGGGAAAACTAAAGGATAAAATGTACAATAAAGATGAACAAATAAGGGGACTAAAAGAAGAACTTGGTAAGGTCAAACATGAATTAGATCGAACTTGCAAATGGAATAAATCCTCTGATGCCTTGACATGGCTTCAAGAAAATCATAGTAGCAACATAAGAGGACTTGGCTTTGGGAGTTAACTTCCTAAATGGGATCCCAAAAGAAAGTATCTCACTCTTGAGAACAAAATTTGCACCCACTGTGGTAAGACTGGTAACTATAAAATTGAATGCAATGCAAAAAAGCAGGCCAGTCGAAGGAATGAAAGTTTTGTTCGAAAGAAAAATTGGTTACCAAATTGGGCCAGAAAAATCTTAATTCATCCTTTCTCTCATAGAAAAGGACCCAAACTAGTTTGGGTCCCTAAGACTAATCCTTGATTTCCTTTTTGTAGGTTCAAGTGAGAGGAAGCAGCCAAATATCGTACTTGGACAACGGCTGCTCAAAACATATGACAGGGAACAAAGAACAGTTCCTTTCACTTGAAAACCTCAAAGGAGGAAATGTCTCCTTTGGAAATGGAAATAAAGGTGAAATTATTGGGGTTGGTAAGGTTAGTATGGATGACACATGTTCCATTGAGAATGTGTACTTGATAGATGGTTTGAAATATAGCCTGATCAGTGTGTCACAACTGTGTGACCGAGGTAACTTGGTTGCATTCACTTCCACAAAATGTTTTGTGATTAATCTTCTTACTAACAAGATTGTCTTGCAGGGAAAAAGAGTGAATAACATCTATGTCATAGACCTGTCAACACTATCAGAAAATGAACTCACCTGTTTAAGTGTGTTGGACAATGATCCCCTCCTTTGGCACAAAAGACTTGGTCATGCAAGTCTAAATCAACTTAACAAATTAGTCTCCAAGGACTTAGTGGTAGGGCTTCAAGGAAGACAAAGTATGTGAGGCATGTGCAAGGGGGAAGCAGAAACCAGAAGATGAGGAGATTGGACTGGTCAGAAGTAGTGATCAAACTGGAGAAAATATGGAAGAAGGAACAGGTGATGGACCAGGTCCAACTACCCCAAGCAACATGGAAGGGGGAACTCAACATCAAACCTCATTGGGACTTGGCCCTGATCCTGTTCCACAACAACAAGACACCATGGGATCATCAAGTCGTGAGCAATTGGTTCTCAAACCACACAGATATCAAAGTTCTCACCCCATTGAGAACATCATAACAGACTTGACATCTGGAATCAAAACCAGATCCTCCTTGAAAAATCTGTGTGCGTTTGATGCCTTTCTATCTTTGATCAAACCAAAGAATGTGGCTGAAGCCTTACAGGATGCTGACTGGGTAAATGCCATGCAAGAAGAACTAAATCAATTTGAAAGAAGTCAAGTTTTGCATATGGTACCCGGACCACTAGATAGATTAGTGATTGGCACAAAGTCCAAAATTTGATACGCTCAATTTACACCTTAAAAGAATGCAAGCGATCGTCGTCAAATATAGTAACCCAACAAGGTTGGGGTCGAATCCCACAGAGAGCAATATGAGGGCGATTAGGAGTGCTAGAGAGTTGTCACTTATCGCGCAATGCCAAACAAATAAGATTTTGGGTTTTGATAATTGTTTATAGCTAAATGCAAAAATATAAACTAATCTAGAAAGCGAGTAAAATCATCAATGGAAACAAGAATGAAGGCATCGAGTATTGCACTCAAGTAACGATCCAATATATTTCACGATTTTACAAATATGAGTGAGTTATGTTAATTAGCCGCGGATAATATTTATTAATTAGATTTTTCCAAAGACTAATAAGACTTCCTAAATGAATTATTCCTAGCCCAATTAGGAGATTAAGCACTTTCGGGTTTGGCTACAAGTAGTTCAATCCTATCCCTAGGTAGAATCTATAAAATGAGGGTTAATCCTCAAGTNTAACAAGAACAATTAAAGTAACAAACACCCACTTCATAAATATAATAAAATCATTCAATACATAAGAACAACAAGGTATTTAATCCACACTTTCAATATGAATATTCCCATAAACAAGATTCAAGTGATAGAAAAATACTACACACTTAGATATTCAATACAAAACAAGAAAATGAATAAATAAACATAAATGGGTAAGAAATCCTTAACCAAAATGAAGAAATCTTAAAGACCCAAGTGTGTGTGCAAAGCCCTAGCTTCAAAACCTGTTCTTCTCTCTCAAAATTATATTTACAAAGCTGAAGATATGTAAAAATGGCTTCTAGGTCGAGTATATGAGAGTTGAGTTTGGAAAATGTGATTTTACACTCTTGTCCAGATCTGATGCCCGACTATCGCACCTGCGGAAGATTCCTCGCAGGTGCGATTCCGCAGGAGNACACCCGCGGTTCCACAGGTGCGTGAATTACACTCACATGTGCGAGTTTAAGGCTGGTTTGACTTCCATCGCAAATGCGGACATATGGTCGCACCTGCGGTTCCACAGGTGCGTAAAATGCACCGCAGGTGCGAGTCCTGTGTGACTGAGCTAGCTTCGCAGGGGCGATCAATCCATCGCAGGTGCGAGGTCGCGCTTGCGACCTAGAATCCGCAAGTGCGGAATCACTGAAGCATTTCATGCACCTTTTTCACCACTTTTTGTCCAACTTTCATTCCAATTCAACACCAACCTTCATAGCATCAGTTCCCTGAAAATTGAGCAATTATACACTAAAAACGACCTCAAGTTATCATTTAACAATACAAAATCTAATGAGAAAAGGCTAAAATGAGTGGTAAAATCACCACTCATCAACGGAATAGTTACAAGAAACAAGGCTAGACTGGTTGTCCAAGGATATAGTCAAGAAGAGGGAATTGACTATGATGAGACCTTTGCTCATGTGCCAAGATTGGAGGCACTCAGGCTTCTTATAGCATTTGCTGCCCACATGGAATTCTCTCTCCACCAGATGGATGTAAAGAGTGCTTTCCTCAATGGCTACCTAAAAGAGGAAGAATTTGTCAAGCAACCTCCATGATTTGAAAGTAAGGAGACACCTGACCATATGTATAAACTTGACAAGGCTTTGTATGGACTCAAGCAATCACCAAGCGCATGGTATGAGCGACTATATAAATTCCTGCTAGAACATGACTACAAACGAGGTAAAATTGTGTGATGACCCAAAAGGTCATCCTAAGTAATTCCAGCTAAATCTGTGTTTCGAGGCCTCGAGAGCCTTCGTTAATCTCACCTCGATATGCGTGCGTAGCCCAGACAGGTAGCCGGGAAACTTCCATGTGAAAATTTGATAAAATGGGATTTTTGAATTGAATATTTGAATAAAGTTGACTTTGGTCCACATTTTTGGTAAACAGATCCGGACCCAGGATGTGACGGTCCCGGAGGGTCCGTAGGAAAATATGGGACTTGGGCGTATGCCCGGAATCGAATTCCGAGGTCCCAAGCCCGAGAAATGAATTTTTAAAGAAAATTGTTTTCTGAAAATAATAAAGGCTTTTGAAAATGAATAATTATGTGAAAACCGTGTTACCGGGCCCGTATTGCGGTTCCGGAGCCCGGAACAGGTTTATTATATGTTATTTGTCCTATCTGTGGAATTTGGTGTAAAACGGGCTTGATTTGATTGGTTTCGGATCCAAATGAGGAAAAATGGAGTTAATGAACTTGTGGGGTTTCTAAAGAATTTGAAATTTGGCTTGAGAGGTGATTTTATGTTCCCGAGGTCCGAATGAAATTCTGAGACCGGGAATAGTTCCGTTGTTTCATTTATAACTTATCTGCAAAATTTGAAGTCATTCCGAGTGGTTTAGGCCGGTTCGGCGCGTTGAAGTGAATTCTAGAATTTCAAAGTTCTTAAGTTTGATTAATTCGGTTTTGGAGTTTGATTCGTGGTTTTTGATGATATTTTGATGATTTAAAAGCTTGAACAAGTCCGTAGGATGTTTTGGGAGTCGTGTGTGTGTTTGGTTTTGAGCCTCGAGGGCTCGGGTAGCTAACGAGGTGAGAAAACTTAGGAAAATCTGGTTTTCGTTAGCTTTTATATGTCAGGCCTTTTCTTCAGTGCGATCGCATATACATCTCCGCAATCGCACAACATCAGATGGGTAGGGTCCCAGGTGCTCTATGCGATAGTAATGCCAGCTCCGCGATCCCATAGGGTATTAGTCGAGTCAGAGGTCTGGGGTAATTTGGTCAGTGCGGTCGCGTGGGGAGGGG